>CM057456.1:1545335000-1545462500 GCA_016271365.2 Neoceratodus forsteri | reverse complement strand
CGTGTTTCAGAGATGGTATTATCTGCGCCAGAGTGACCATTCTGAAGGTCCGAGACCTTAGGAACTTGTTCAGGTCGTAGGTCGAGAATGTGGCCAGCCCCCGTCTGCTTCGAACCAGGAAATACCTGGACACAGACCCTGGGTCTAAAGGGGGTCCTCTACTCTGTGAGATCACCTCCTTGAGGAGGATAGCGGTCGGCTCGACGAGCCGCCAGTGAGGCTGCAGATCCCGAGGCCTCCGAGTGCGACGGTCTGATGGGGGGCCTGCTCGAATTCTAGAGGCAGGCCTTTTCCCACCACCTCAGTACCCACCTGTCCGTGGTAGTAGCGGACCAGGCGGAAAGGAAGTGTCTGAGCCGGCCTTCACGGGGAACCTAGGGGTGAGGTGACAGGATGGGGCGACACCCCAGCCCGCCACTGGGCAGGCTTTGAGGAGGACACGAGGGACCTCCTGGGCTTTCACCTCCTGCTTCCTGTTGGAGGAAGCCGCGGCTTGGGTTTGGGATGCCAAGCTCGAGCCTGCTGGCCCCAGACGTTGCTGGGCGAGGGCCATGGGCGAGAAGCGACCTAAAGGGCTTAGGCTGTGGCTTGCGCCTTGTCCTTCTGAGCTGAAGAGAGACCCGAGTCCAAGGTAGCATTGGACTCTCGATCCTCTGCAGGTGACCTTCCACCCCAGGGTCGAAGAGGTCAGTCCCCAAAAGGAACATCCGCCTAACTTGTGCTGGTATCCGAGGTAAAGGTGGATACCCCAACAAGCCTGACGACGCATGGCCACCGCGGCCGCCACAGACCTGGCACATGAGTCCCTCGATGTCTAACGCAGTCTGGAGCTGCTGTTTGGCCACTGCTCTGCCCTGGTCCCGCACCTGCCTGACCGTAGTCTGCAGATCTGCGGAAGATGAGGGAAACCTCATCCAGGAGCCCAACAGGGCGTGAGAAAATGTGCCATGAGGACGGACGAACTGGCCTGACGAAGGCCGAGAGAGGACGAGCATAGACTTTTCGCCTGCATAATTCAATTTCTTGATTCCTTGTCAGGAGGTTTGTCCACATCCCTGGCGCTTCCGGCATGCCGGAAAACGCTGTCGGTAACCAACCCTCGGCCGAGGGGTGTTCCGTGAAACCGACAGGAACCGGGGACCACATACTTCCTGGCCATCCTGGTCAAGGCGAGGGCAGGAAGCAGGACGCCGCTGAAAGTTCCAAGGCCGATTCCACTATGGCTTCGGCCACCGGAAAGGCCTCCGTGAGAATCCCTCGTCCAGAATTCGCGGAGGGATACCTGGCCTGCTTAGAAACGGGTTCTGAAGCTTCATCCCAGTGGACTCCGAGATGAGTCGGGCAACCCAAGAAGGATGAAGGGCTATCATCCACCGACTGCCCTCCCGGACTCCAAGTCCATGCGCTTGTAGAAGAGGAGGAACCATCATCGGACTCAGAAGAGTCCTCAAAGAGCTGCCTCGGGCCTGAGCCACCCTCCACCTGCCGAGGTTTATCGGGAGTGAGGGTGACACACAGCCTATGGGGCAAACCCAAGGCCGACCGAGAATTTTTGGTCGGAGCCCCAACTAATGGCTGTGGAGGCGGAGGTTCCACCAGAATCAGTGGGGCAGCTGGAATTGTCCGAGCAACCGGCCTGGGAACAGGCTCCTCAGCTACAATGAGGGGTTGTTTTGGCGGCTCCGGTGACAGCCACTTAATGGCCGGGGAAGACAACTGGGTCGGCCTATTCCCACTCAAAAGGAGCTGTTGCCACATGAGTTCTCGATTCGACTAACTTGCGCCAAGCTCCCCTCGTCCGAGGAAGAGGAAGAGGGCGGCACCGCTTGCCGCGGTGTCGAGACCGAGACCGCCTTATGGCGCATGGATCGGGTTGACTGGCGAGATGTCCAAGACCGAGACCGACAGTCTCACTAGGCCGAGGAAGGCAAGGAGAAGTGTCGGAAATCGGCACTGCCTCGGACAATCCCACTGAAGGCCCGGAACCAGAGGGCACGACGCCGACGGGATCCTCAACTCCACCTGGGAACTGGAGAGGATTCTCAGCTCTCCAGCCGACACCTGTCTAACGGTCGAGAAAAATCTCGACCGCTACCGACGGGAGTCTCGGGTCAACTGGCCTGACGGGACACCGTGAAGCCAGTGGTCGAGCGGAGGGGTCGACCAAAGTCGACTGTCGACAAGGGAGAGGGATCTTTCCGCCTCCCAAGAGCGCCGACGAGAGACTTACTTTTGCTCTTTTGGACCTGGAAAAGGTCCCGAAGAGTTGGACCCTCACCTTTCGCGAGAGGGTCAGACAAAGCTCCTTAAAAGAAGTAGAGACGAGGCACCGAGAGAGAGCGGACAAATGCTGCAGCTTTAGGTAGAAGTGCTCCGCGCTTCCTTCTCTCAAGGGCGATCATCTACCGAGCTGATCCGGCCGAGCTCGCTGCCGGACACCGCCAACCGGCTTCTTTAGATTTCACCAGTGGAATTCTTTTCTCGGGCGCCCAGTTGTAATCGGCAGCACGGTCTTCAGGGACGAGGTCGAAAAAGAAGAGCACAAGTCGCAGGCCTGGCGGGTCGTGCTCAAGGCCCAGGCAGTAGACGACGTGAGTCGGGTCCGCCCTAGACATCTTCTGCCCGCAAGGGCACCTCCGAAACCGGAGTCGATGATGTCCACGCAGCCGCCGAGGAGAAGAAGACCGAAGTCTTTTAGCAAAAACTTTTGATTTCGAATCAAGAATTAGGAACCAGTCTTAATCGCAGAGCGTTAAGGAGGGAACCTGAGCTTCCAAGCGGTAAGGAAGATCTGGCATCATGGGGCAGAGCCGAGAGTTTTACCACCCGGGTGGGTGGGAGGAGCCAGCTTGAAGACCTTCCGGCAAGATTTAAAGTGGCAAGGAACCTGCCAATAAGTGTGGATGAACAACATATCCATGTCCCTAGAAACAACATTAATACATCAGTTAGGGTTTTTATTAAAGTGTCAAAAGCTGGGAAATTCAACATTAGGGTTACCAACCCTACCACCCCACCCTCCACACACCAACAGGTGTCGGGGTGTGCCTTGGGGTCACTGGGCCTAACTCTGACACCATTCCAGGAGTAAACGAGCTGAGATGGTACAGTATAGCAGCACACAGTATAGGAGCACCACCATTAGCATAGTTTTTGCTATGAAATTCCCTTCTTTTTAAGAAAGCGTAATGTAACTGGTATGTGGTAGTGGAAGCGCAGGCACTCCGCGCCCTGCGCTCCCCTCACGCTACCCACTATTGCATAATGATATGCATAAGTGGGAGCACAGGGCCCAGAAGCCCTGCGCTTCCACTTACACATACGTATGGATATACCACAGTCCTATAGTCATGAAAAATAACCCTTGTAACACTAATTTGGCAATATCTCAGTAACCATAGAAACTATGGAAAAAATGCCACTGTAATTGTAATCATGACGTCGAAACCTCCAGCTGCAGAGAGTGAAAAATCTGTATCTCGAATAGTTTTTGAGATACAAGAGCCAAAAGGCGCCACAATTCAACGAACACATGCAACTCGGGCATTTTCAGTATTTCTTTCACCCAATTTTCAACATGGCCTTCTGGGGACCCCACTTCATGAACAATGTCACAGTCATTTTATTAATCTGACCCAAACGTTGTGTTTGCATAGCCAACGCGTCATTCTGTGCCACAGGTGCAAAATCATGTTTTGGGCAGGATGCGAAAAATGACAGCTGTATACTGCTGATGAGGAGGTGTGGAAAAGGGCAATGTTGAAAATCAGGAGGTAAAATATGAAAAAATAGCAAAGTTACGAGCGCGCATAGAAACTGCACAACGCACGCTCATAACGTGGCCATTTTGGGGAATTTTTTAACCAGGTTTTCAACATGGGTTTTGGGAAATCCCCTAATCAACACTAGCAAAGTTATTTTTTCAATCCATCTTGAAAGTTGATTTTGCCATTCTGCACCACAAGTGCAAAAACACATTTCAGGCAAGATGTGAGAAATGACAGCTGTACTGTTCATGAGGAGGTTTGAAAAACTGATAATGTTGAAAATCAGGAGTGAAAATATAAAAAAAATTGGCAAAGTTACAAGCATACGTATAAACTGCGCATCGCCTGCTTGTAACATGGCCGTTTTCTGGATTTTTTTGCACCAAATCTTCAACTCGTTTTTGAACATCCTCATGAACACTGGGATTGTCATTTAGTTAACGGTCCCAAAAGATGATTCTGTGCAGCGACCGCAAAATCACCTTTCAGGACAGAGTAACGAGATGACAGTGACATTGTTCATGAGGTGGGATCCCAAAAACCCCATGTTGAAAATTTGGTGCTAAAATCTCAAAAAATGGCTGTGATATCAACATAAGTTGAACCCCCCACTGACTGCCATTATATGGCTTACCTTTGATTTCTTCAATTCCCGGTTCAACTTGAAAAAGTGCAGACATGTCCTGGTCCACCGAAGATCGCAGCTGCTGACCACTGGAGGTAAGTATGAAGTGAGGGGGGTGCAGGGAGGTGGGGTGCGCAAAGGGATCGTTTTCTTTTTTACAAGTTAAAAAAAAAATAATTAAAGACATCGCGGGCCGGTTTTCTTTATTTACAGGTATATATCAAATAATACATTTTTGGGCACACTGGGGTGGGCTCCCAGTGTGCCATATTAGTGGGGAAGGGGGTTGCATATATGTCGACACAGGGATTGGGCACCCCATGCTGGCAACTGAAAAGTACAGACTGGTGGGGGAGCATCATTTGACACTGAGAGTGGGCATCCCGGTGTCGGAACATTATCAATCAATCAAAGTCTTTATTTAACCAGGCGATCACCGTTGAGCAAGCTCTTTTTCGAGGTGGACCTGGGCTTGTTAACAAGGGACAATATACATGGGATGCAACACACAAGAAAACAGTAATAATACAAATAAAGTGAGATACAATACAGTATATACAAAGTATCAGCAGGTAGCATTGACAGTAGTATATGTTTGGAACAGAAGATACAGCTAGTTTTGAGTAGGACACAATTTTTCATAAAAGTAAATAAATATACATATCAGGAGCACTGAACACAAATAAAACCTAATATAAAAAGATATATAGTGATACTGTATGGAGAATTTAGAGCTAGAATCAGGGTCAAAGGAATGTGGAAGGGGCAGATATGGGGGTAGAAAAAGGGGCATTAAAATGATTATATATATATATATATGTGTGTGTGTGTGTGTGTGTTTGTATATACACAAACACACACCTAGTTAGCACACTGAGGTGGGCTCCAGTGTGCCATATTAGTGTGTGTGTCTGTGTGTGGGGAGAGAGGGAGGTATATGCCAACACGGGCATTGGGTACCTGGGTCGGCATCTAAATAGTAAGCACTGGGGCAGTTTTTTGCAAGCGGAAATCGATCCCAGTTTGTCACCCAGTCCCCGTTCGTGAGGTGGAATGAGGACCAGATGGCCCTGACCGACCATCTGTTCTTCATCTGAGGAACAGGGATTTTGACATGATGAACAGGGATTTTCTTTGTATACTCCCGGTTTATGAAGTGTCTAAATCCCTGTTCGTCAGCAGATCCCCGTTCGTGAGATAGGGCTTTCGGGTCCTTATCTCACAAACAGGAATTCTGACAGCTCATGAATGGGGATCGGCTGACAAGTGGTGATTTGGACTCCTCACGAATGGGGATCAGAAGTGAGTGATGAACGGGGATTTCCCCTAGCAAAAAACGGCCTTTTTTTTAATACAGTGTGGAAACCAAAGACAGTTTTGTAGAGGGCACTGTCTTTAACAAACCCACGCAGTTGTTCACAAGAAATACATCCGTGGGGCAAGATACAAGAACTTGTTTTGAGCAAAAAGTGAAAACAAGATGGCAGCTCACGAACGGGGATTATTTGCTCACGAACGGGAATTTAATGAATCTCTGTTCGTGAGCTGTCAAAATCCTCGTTTGTGAGCTGAAATCCTTGTTCGCAACTGTGCATCTATCCAAAAGAGTGAACAGAGCATGCTCAGAACCCGAATTTTCAAAACTGAATAACTCTGGATCTGATTAATATTTATCCACCAATCCAATGCTGGCTTGTTGCTTAGGGCAAGCTCTTTCTACCCTGAAACTGCAGGCTAAAATCCAAGTCAGAGTGGGTTCTGGTCAATGAGGAAAATTCATGAAAAACTGGCAAAGAAAGTGAAAAAACAAATTTTTTCACTATGCGCTGCTCAAAAACCACACATATTATCACAACGAAACTTGGCACGTCAGGAGATCTACTCCACGGGATACTGCATTCGAAATTTCGTGCAAATCTGTTGAATGGTTGCAAAGTTATTAAGGTGCAAAATTTGGGGTTTAACATTAAAGTGCCTACTCAACCCTAACTATAGAGGCGCGACCGTACCTCATATATACATACACACACACATATATATATATACACACACACATACACACACATATACACACACACACACATTGCAAAAAACTTCATTAATGTATCAGTTATGGTTGTTACTAAAGTGACAAAAGCAAGGAAATATGGTGATATGGTGTTAGGGTTTCCAACCTTATTTATTGAATTCTGTTTACCCGGTAAGCCCACTGGGCCAAGAAGTCCCTTTTTCAGGGGTGACCGGGATGGTGGGGGATACAGATGGTAAGCAACCGAAATTGAACCAGATTAAGCTGTTGGTGGTATTTTTAGTGAATGGGAGAAATTTGGCCAGGACACCAGGGAAATTCCCCTACTTTTTTTCAATAAGTGCCATGGGATCTTTAGCATCCACCTGAACTACCACCAATCCAGGCAGATGGGACCTCGGTTTAACATCTCATCTGAAAGACAGCACCTCAGAAGTGCAGCACCCCCCTCATGCTGCACTACAGTGACAATACGAGGATATTAACCCAAGTGCCAGATGTGGGAACTGAACCCACAGCCCTCTGATCTCCCAGCCTCAAAGGCGAGTGTGCTACCTACTGAGCCACTGACACCTTAACATCCCACCCTGCAGACACTGACAGGCAATGGGAGGGTGCCTTGGGTTCATCAACCTTAACGCTCACCCCAGTCCATAAGTAAATAAGCTGAGATGGGTATTGTAATAGGGGCTGTAACCCCCCCCCCCCAAATTATTGTTATGGCTCCTGGGTACGTTAGAAATCAGGAGTACACTTTTTTTTGTCCCTTGAGTATGCTGAGGTATGCTTTGAATTACATGTGGGCTGTAACAGCACTTATGTCTATATCCGCCTTTTCTACATGCTTTCTTATTTCTGCCTCTTCATAGGCTTCCTTATTTCCCCTACCCATAGTTGGCCACCTACGTGTAGTCTGTCTATCCCTAGAAATCTACATTTCATGCTTTTTGGTCTTGTATTTCATGCCCCTTGTTTGCAGAACCTCCGTATTCAAAAGCGTATTCAAAAGCGCTACCGCGTTTGCAGTAAACCCGTACGACTGTGTGCGTTCGCACTGTGCGGTGATGCAGTGTGTGAACTCGCTGAAATAATTGCAGTAGCGAGTATACTCGCTCTTGAGGGGATAATTAAGTGGTTTTTGCTCCCCTAAGCTAGCGCTTGCTTTTCCACTCGTTTAGAGTCCTGAATGCAAAGGGAGCAGTAAATTAAGCTTTGGAGAAAGCCCTGTCTCAGGCTACAGAGCAAGACAGCGTCTTTCTAGTTCTTGCACTTCTAGTGCTGTTCAGCTTTCCTGATAAACTGCTCAAGGTTAAAACACAAAAGCACTATTAAAAAGAAAACATAGTTAAGTTTTAAATTTTTGTTATGGATGTTGTAACAAGGGATTAAATTGTAGCATAAACTTATGGATAAAAATACATTAAAGGGGTCATGATGTTGTCGGTCCTGAAAAAAAAACAAAAAAAAAACAAACAAGGATATAATTTTTACTTGTATAAGCAAATTCAGCAGTTCAACAGACCCTCCTCTCAGCACTACCTTTGCTATAGTGCTGGTCGGCCCTTGCTCCTCCTTTTTTATGTCAGAAGCTTTTGGGAGGAGTCTGTTTTTCCTTGAGAAAAGGGTAAATTAATTAAATACTAGTGGAATTCAGTTTTAAGATACCAGAATGTAATACAAATGGTTAAAGAATGTCTCAAGTGGTCTGTAAAGTATATTTAAAGTTATTCTGTACTCTGAATGTAAGAATTATGCTGTTTAGGGAGGAGCTACCTGAACCATGTGATCTACATTCTATATAAAAGGGAGAATGTGTAGCATATCAGCAGAGTGTGGTGGGAAGGCACCCCTACCAGATGCCTAGCCTGATTCTAGGTACTATTCTTCAGTGATATTAACTGTCAAAATATGCTAAGTTATGTTCATCTGTACAATTTTTTTTATTTTCCGCTTTAAGTCCGATTTAATTTTTTCTGCTTCAAGAATAAATTTCATTTTGAATTTCTGCATCCTGATTGCGTACTGGACTCCATTTGTTCCCACGTGCACAGGTACAGTAAAGGAGAATGGGGTGAGTGTCAGGGCTGACAACCCTAAGGCACCCTCCCGACGCCTGTCAATGTCTGCAGGGTGGGGGTGGGGTGTTAAGGTTGGAAACTCTAACACATTTCCCTGCTTTTGTTGCTTTAGTAACAACTCTAACTGATGCATTAACAAAGTTTTTTGCAATGAATTTCCTTACTTTTTCAGATAGTATAACCATATTCTTATTTGTCTGTGGGAGCGCAGGGCCCCCATCCCTCCATACACATGTATATGTATGTGGCCGTGGAAGCACAGGGCCCTCTAGGCCCTGCGCTTCCATTTGTATAACAACAGTGGCTAAATTGTCAGTATAGCCATCTTATTATGCCACTTGATGTACCTCAGTAGAGAATAATTTGAATCCATGCCAAAACGTAATTGTGCACAACTACAACGCCATTCCGCGCCACAGGTGCGAAAACACATTTTGTGCAGGATTCGAAAAATGACAGCTGTGACATACATGAGGTGGGCTATTAAGAAGGCTATGATGAAAATCTGTGGTAAAAATCTTTTAACATTTCCAAAGTTATGAGCAGATGGAACAAATGGCCATAACACTGGCATTTTTTTCAAATTTTCACCCCAAATTTTCCAAAATAGTCTTCTTATTACCCCACCTCACAAACCCTATAGGTGAAAATGTTAAAATCCATGCCAAAACACCATTCTGCGGCACAGCTGTGAAAACACGGTTCAGGCAAAATGTGAAAAATGACAGTTGTACTGTTCATGAGGTGGTGTGAAAAAATGGCTATGCTGAACATTTTGAGTAAAAAATATTAAAAATTACCAAAGTTACGCATGTGCATAGAAAAATTTCAAGGACCGTGCGTAACTTGGCCATTTATAGGAATTCTATACCAAATTTTTAACATGGGCTTTCTGGGACCCCACCTCATGAACACTGGCACTGTCATATCATTAATCAGTCACAAAAGGTGATTTCTCACAGTGACCGTGAAATCACCTTCCGGGCCCGATTAACGAAATGACAGTGACAGTGTTCATGAGAGGTGGGGTCCCAAAAAGCCTGTGTTGAAAATTTGGTGAAAAAATCCCTAAAAATGGCAAAGATATCAATATAAGTTCAAAATGCCATTGAAATACATAATACGGCACTTACCTTGAGTCCTCCGTTTGCAGTTCGGCTTTGAAGAGTATAGACATGTCCCGGTCCACAGAAGATGACAGCGGACAACTTCCAGAGGTAAGTACAGGGTAAGGGGGTGGGGGGATGGGTGCTCAGTGGGAGGGTGGAGATGGGGAGGGGACACGAGGGACCGTTTTCTTTCGCTTAGGACAAAAAAAAGATCAGGGGACAGTTTTCTTGTTTACAGAAAAAAATTGTAATATTTGGGGACACTGGGAGTGAGCCTGTGTCCCACCACCGGGAGGGCCTCCACCAACACAGTGATTGGGCCAAAGTGGAAAACAATAAGTCAAGCAACTGCGGGTATCTGACAACCGAGTAGGCATCCCAGTGTCAGATTATATTATTAAAATAAAATTATGACAATTTATTTTTTATAATTGTAAGCAGATGAGCAATTTTGCCCATTTTCACAAGCAACAAGTTTTTTTTTAAAGCCATATAACATGAATATAAAACAGTACAGATCCCCCAAAAAACACAGTATAAAAATTATGTTAATACTAATGAAACAAACATTAAGTGCATGTACATTCATTCCTCAAAATAGATAGATAAAAATGTTTATTTTTTGACAGGAGTTAATCATTAGGACTGTTTATGCCCTATTTACAAGATTGTCCTGTGTAGATTATGGTTACAAGGTACACAACTTAACATAATTCCATAATAACAATACAATTATATAACTCAACACAGCACAATAATTACAGTGACAGTAAACAAATCATTAACCAACAAACATCACAATTAATCACAATTCAATTTACTTAGGATTCTAAGCATTGACAATTTAATTTCCACATTGATGCCAACCCTCTTCTAAACTGACCCAAGCTACTTGCATTCCTAACATCCAGCTTCAATTCATTCCAAATCGTTGGTAAATAATAACTCTGTTGCATCTGACTATATCAATTTTACACTAGTGGTAATTTCAGACCTCTATTTTGAATAACCCACAAGGAGTATTTACTCTTTGAATTAGGCATACATAATGTTTCATTTCCATCCCTGTATGCCATAAAGGCCTTCTGCCCCAATCTTTTCTTTCTCCGTATTTCTAACATATCCCAGTCTACATTCTGTAGTATAATACAATGATGGCTATTCCTATGACATTGTAAAACATACCTAGCTATTTTATAATATACTTTATTTAAACATTCCAAAGATGACTTGACTGCATGCTGATAAGATAAGCCCCCATATTCCAGTATTGGCATTAAGAGTTGCAAAGCTATTCTATTTCTATCTTCTTTTGCCAAAAATGATGTCTTTCTTCTAACAACCCCCAGTCTAATATTCACTTTTTCCACCATGCTTTCTATATGCTTACCAAAATTTAAACTACGATCTAAAAATACCCCCAGATATTTATACTCAGACACTAACAGCAAACTGGCTCCATCTAGTGTAGTAATATTTATCTCCTGACTTAATGAGTTAACGTTTGTCTGAAATAGCATTACTTGAGTTTTCTTCTTCCTTAATATCATTTTAGAGGTGGTCAGCCAACATTGCAGGGAATCAAAATCAGATTGCAACTTATGTTGCAATTCTGATGTAGCATTTGCTCTGGCTATCAGAGCCATATCGTCAGCATACAGAAGGATTTTTTGATTTATCTATTACTTGTGGAATTGAGTTTACATAGATTAGGAACATAAGGGGGCCCAGGATCGAACCCTGGGGAACACCCCTATGTGTCCCTTTCTTCTCAGATAAATGTTCCCCCACTCTAACCTGTCGAATTTGTTCTGTCAGGTATGACAATAACCATGTTTTTACTGATTGTGACATTTCCACTAAAGTAAGCCTCTCCATCAGGATGTTATAGTCCACCAAGTCAAAGGCTTTTGAGAGGTCGACAAACACCGCTCCCACAGACTCTCCCTACTCCCAGTCCATTTGAGACTATATCAAGGAAGTCCGCGAGAGCGGAGTCCGTCGACCTCCCCAGCCTGACTATTAGTTAGTAAGCCATACTTCTCCAAAAAAATCCCGAACCTGATTTGAGACCAATCCCTCAAAAACCTTTGATATTACGAACAATAGGGCAATTGGTTGATAATTTGTTAAAGTATCTCAGTCGCCCCCCTTAAATATAGGTATTATCTAAGAATTTTTCCAACTATCTGGGAATGTATTTTGCCGCAAACTAAAATTAAACAAGTTAGTTAAAGTTGGAGTTATCTGTTCGACAGCATCTTTTAAGAATCTTATTTCTACCTGGTCCAGCCCCATAGTTTTTTGTGAATTTAGTTTATGTATTTGTTTTTGAACTTCCTTACACTTTATTTCTCTACAGTAAAACTGTGGCATTTTCATGACCAGAAACAGAGGGGGAGCAAAGGTCTTTTTTATTTGGTATCTCCAAATCTGGAAGTGTGCAAAAATAATCATTTAAATTTCCTGAGATCTGACTCACATTTAACTCAACCCCATCTTTATCATGCATATCTATATCCAAATCCTGACATGCCTCTCCCTCTGTTTTATCAATTTCCAATAATGAGCAGGATTTTTAGTTTGTTCAATTTTTTGTTTGAAATACCGCTTCCTAGCTTTTTTAATCAGGCTTTTACATTTGTTCTGTACTTTTTTAAACACATCCCAATCAAAAGATTTTAGTGTCAGATTTGCCTTCTTCCATAATTTATCTTTCCATCTAATCTGTTTTTTTATTTTAGCATCAATCCAAGGATGATGGAATTTTCTTTCCTTTATTTGTTTAAGAGAAGCATTTATGTTGCAAATAGCTATAAAGGTATCAGTAAATTCTTTGACTGCCCAGTCAACTTCTGGAATACAGTCTATATGCCCCCAATTAACTGCAGTCAAGTCATATTGCAATTTTGTCCTGTTAAACTTTTTATAATCCCTAATGTATTTGACCTGTGGAGGGTCCAGCTGTCTATGTTTCCTCATTATTTCACACTCTAAGTGACAATGATCCCCTAAATTAGGTGCTCCCTCCTTAACATTTTGTGTGTGCAGCCCATCTGTCACAAAAATTAAGTCCAATATATTCCCATTACTCTGAAACTTGCTATTCCTTGTGGGCAGCTTTATAATCTGGGTTAAACCCAGAGGTTGTAATTCCTTTTCTAATTTTTGTCCCCTGACTGCTCCCCAAGCACAGTTAAAATCACCCAGTAACACTGTATCCTGTTGTTCAACAACAGCAGTTAATTTTAGCGCAAGCTGTTCAAATGCAGTGATTTTTACCTTGGGATGTGAATAAACCACACCACCACACAATTTTAACTTTGGGACATGCATCAATACCATCTCAATACCCTCTATATTACCTGGAAACCTTTGCTTTGTTTAACCCAAACTATCTTTAACAAACAAGGCCACCCCCACCTCTATGTACTCTATCACGCCTATAAAGAGTATAATCCTTAACAGCTACTTCAGTATCTGGATGCTTTTTTGTAAGCCATGTTTCTGAAATACCTACAATATCATAACTTCCTATGTGAATCCAGTGTTCGAACAATGCTTGTTTACCTGTCAAACTTCTGGCATTATCATGTGTTATTCAAATAACATTTGTTATGGTTTGCTGGGTAGGGCCCAGATTTAATTCCATATCACCACTTACCATAAGTAGAAGCACAGTCAGTAACATATCCCTGCTAGAATTACCATTTACAGGTCCATGCCCCAGATGTATCAAATTGTTATTTTTAAGTGGATCCAGCTGGTAAACTATTCCACTTTATCAAATTGTTTCTGATTTTACCAGAATTTCTATTCCTACTTAAATAGGGGCCCAGATCTGCAAGCAAGAATGTCAACTGGCAGCCTCTATTTTCATTTTGCTCCTTTCCGAGCAAACCCCACCCATTTACGAAAAGAAAAACTCCCAAACTACACCAAAAAAGCAATGTGTACTTTTTAAATTATATGCCCTTATAAATAATCAAAGTATACTGTCACTGTCAAAATATTTAACAAAAAATAACTTATTAAATAAAATAAATCACAGTACAAAACACTATACCCCTAGTACGTCATCCTTACTGGACTTCTCTCCCGGGTCGTTCCTGAAAATAGGCATATAACTTGTCTAGTGTTCCTACCCAGTTAACAAAAACTAAATAAATAAATAAAATAAATAAAATCAGTTGTTATACTTACTACCAAAGATTATCACCAAATTAATCAACTTCAGTAATACATAACATGCAATAAAATTTTGCATATATTTCAGGCACTTATTTGTTTTAAAATTATCAGGCACTATTCTGATATTAGTCAACCAAGATACATTTATCCTGAGCTATGTTAATTTAATTTATTTATTTCAATGAAAAAATGTGCCTGATAACATAATGTTTCAAACTTCTGGTGTAAAATATATACCAGCACCAGACAATCTTAAAAAATGTAAAATTTACCAAATTTGCTATTTTATGTGAACTAACATCATAAGTATTACTCAGCAAACTAGACAATAATTTATCCCCAGTTGTTTCAAGGCCCAAATTATGATTTACAACTTGATAGGAAGCATGTCAAAAGCAAACACTTTACCATACAGTTTACTTCATCTGGCATATGAGCCCAAACAAACTAGACACCCTCAACCCCCTTTTTAGTTTTTTCTTATCTCCTTTTTCTTTGAGGAATGGCGCTCGTGCTTCGCAAGTAGCACAAGCATTATGGGCAGATGTCCCGCCCCCTCTCTCAGCTGACTGGCTCACAAATTAGTCTTCATGCACTCACAAAACCCTCAGCATAGCGTCTTTTATGAAAGAAAGTCCTGCTCAAATGCTGTAAATATGCAGGCAGCAGTGAGGTTGGAGCAAACCTGCCTGGTGGAATGCAGGTTTCAGCCGTTGGCGTCTGTTCTCCTTAGCGAGCTGCACAAGCTTTATGGGCAGATGTCCCACCCCCCTTCTCTCAGCTGACTGGCTCACAAATTAGTCTGCATGCACTCACAAAACCCTCTGCATAGCGTCTTTTATGAAAGAAAGTCCTGCTCAAATGCTGTAAATATGCAGGCAGCAGTGAGGTTGGAACAAACCTGCCTGATGGAATGCAAGTTTAAACCAATGTTTAGTATTGAATGTTCTAATGTTTGTGCAATTGGCAATTTCACTGGGTATAGAGTAATAAAATCTAGATGTTGTATATAACACTGACTTTTGCCCAATCACTTTAAAAAAAGGGAATTTTGTACACATATTTACTCTTGGATCTATTCCCTTGCAAATTCATATCTCTGGGAAACAATGATTGGACTGTCTGAGGTAACTGACCTTTCCTGGACCTGTTCCTTTATGTAACATAGTATCCATCTTTAAATTGGCTTTATTTTCAAGTGATAAACAACCAACATCCTTTAACAATTTACAGTGATGTGTCCTATTTGGCAAATTATTCATAAATCTTAGAGCACTGTTATATGCAGCTTTTAACTTATCAAACATTTTGTTGCTAGTGGCCAAATACACACTCAACCCCATAATCAAAAACACTAAATAAAAAAATGTGTGCTAATAGTCTACGAGACTCAGGGACAAGATGGGTTTGTACTCTAAAGAAAAGCCCTAATTGATAATGAGCCAATTTGATATTTTTGATATGAAGTTCAAAGGATAGATTATTGTCCAAAATAATAATGGCGCTTTTTACAAATAGATTTAGCTGCAACTAAGCAAAATTCAAGTGTCTAATAGAAGGATTTCAATTGTATTAGCTGGATTGTAATTTCTACTACTGTTTTAAAGTGCTTACAGCTCTTCTGTTTCCTTGCTCCTGCACCCCCACCCCACCATCCAAGCACTCTGCCTTGGCGCCAAAAAGTCTCACTCTCCTTTGTCTTGCTAAATTGCTCAGTCTAAACCTGCCCTGCCTCTACGCTATTTAACCCCTGCTATTTTTCTTCTCTCCAGCTGCCTGCCATTGAACAGGGCTGCTTCAGCTCCCCCACGGTCGGACGGCACCCAGCCAGCCACCGACCGAGACCAGGACGCCCGCCTGCAGCTCTTTGGAAGGTACGGCGACTGCACAGCCAATCGGAACACAGGTGCTTCCAGCAAACCCGCTCCGACTGGCCAGGACTTTTTCCCCTGCTTTTGCCACCTGGCACTTTTTACAAATAGATTTAGCTGCAACTAAGCAAAATTCAAGTGTCTAATAAAAGGATTTCAACTGTATTAGCTAGATTGTAATTTCTACTACTGTTTTAAAGTGCTTACAGCTCTTCTGTTGTTTCCTTGCTCCTACACCCCCAACCCCCCATCCAAGCACTCTGCCTTGGCGCCGAAAAGTCTCACTCTCCTTTGTCTTGCTAAACTGCTCAATCTAAACCTGTCCTGCCGCTACACTATTTAACCCCTGCTATTTTTCTCCTCTCCAGCGCCTGCCCTTGAACAGGGCTGCTTCAGCTCCCCTTTGGTCAGACGGCACCCAGCCAGCCGCCGACTGAGACCAGAATGCCAGCCTGCGCAGCCAATCGGAACACGGGCGCTTCCAGCAAACCCACTCCGATTGGCCAGGACTTTTTCCCCTGCCTTTACTGCCTGGCGCTTTTTACAAATAGATTTAGCTGCAACTAAGCAAAATTCAAGTGTCTAATAGAAGGATTTTCGGCCATGCCACCCACTCCCACCCCCCTCCACCGATTAAATACATCTATTGCCCGCCCACATTCCCTCTCGCTCCATCACTGGTTAGTAAGCCTAGCAGCACTCGCTCCCTCATTGGCTTATAAGCCTAGCGGCACTGCTCGCTCCCTCATTGGCTACCTAAAACCCTCATTCCCTCTGCTCCCCCACTGGTTCCTAGTCCTTACAGGTCCCTATCATTTCCCTGCCGCCGCATCCCAGCCCTCCACCTTCTCCACTAAGTAACTACAGCACCTACCTTCCCCGCAAAGTAACCACAGCAGTAGGGTCCTCCTAGCACCTGATCTGCGCCATGATCCTTCTACCAGGACACTTGACCCTGCTCATCCCTATTCTCTTCTCCCTCCTTCCTTCCCTTCCTTTCCAACATGCCACCCACCTCTCCCATGCCCCCCTCCCAAATCCTGCCAAACCTCGTTGAGCTCTCCCACCCCTCCAGCCCGGCATCCACCTCCCTTTCACCCAAGCATGGACACACTCTGCCACACGTCCCAGACCATTTCTTTTCAACCCATAACTCCCTGGGTCATTTTCAACTTATTCCTATGCCCAGCTGCCTGCGCCATCGTCACTCTGAGAAACCGACCTTGCAGTGCAGTCATATACAGCTGTTCGCTCACTACCTCTCACTCTCCTGCTCCTTGCAGCAGGTAACATCCACCCTAACCCTGACCCCAATACTAACCCCTTCCCATGCCCCTCTCCAACATCGGCCTCTTCTTCACCTCACTCTGGGGACCTTCTCCCACATGGCCTGTGCCTCCTGCACCTAAATATAAGAAGCCTTGTCCACAAGCTTGACTCCCTTCAGGTTCTTGCCGCCCACCACGCTCCAGATATCCTCACCCTGTCCGAAACCTGGCTCAACAAAAACATCAACGACTCCTCTGTCATTATCCCAGGCTACGCTATGGCCCACCAGGATGGAGCCTCTAAAGGCAGCAGAACAGCCATCTATGTAAACTCGGACTTGCACTATTTAGTGGTCCTGACCAAGTCCGAACCAAAAGTCCTTGAAGTAATACTAATTCAGCTTGTCCTTCCCTTCTCGCTACCAATCTACATTGCTGGGATATACTGCCAACCTGGTACACCAGCTTCTGCTGTCACCGACTGCCTCAAGCAAATCTCCTGCCTAACCATGACAGGGGAACTCTACATTATGGGCGATCTTAACCACAATTGGCTAGCTCCTGCCCTCAACAAAACCATAACTGAAATTTTCACCCTAAACCTCTCACAAATCATTACTGAGCTCACCCGGCTTAATCTAAAATCTGGTAACCACTCGCTCATTGACTTGGTCCTTACCACCCACCCCCACTGGGTCAAACAAGCCGGTATTCTTCCCGACTCCCTCAGCGACCACCACGCAACCTTCTTAATGCGTAAAATCCACTGCCCAAAACCCCCATTAAATTTCTAATCCAACGCTCCTATAAATCCCTCAATCTAGCCCCTGTATTAGATGACCTTGCACTAGCAAACTGGGCCCCTGCCCCTCCTACGATCTCCATTGACGATGCCTTCCTACACTTTAAAAACACATTCCTCAGCATCTGGAGCACACACGCCCCACTGCGTCGTACAAGAGTACGAGGAAACCACCTACCTTGGATCACCCAAGAACTGACTGCATGTCAAATCACACGGGCAAAGCCTGGAACGTGATAACCTCACCTCCCAGAATACCTCTCCACATACCGTGATGTCTGTAATTCATGCACCAGTGCCACCCATCTTGCAAAAGCAGAGTACTTCAGCAGCTCCTTCCAGTCAAGCCTAAATAAACCCTCAAAATTCTGGAAGGTCATTCACTCCTTTTCACCCTACCAGCTGCCAATCCCACTCAATGCTAAATGTTAATAACTCTCTCCTATCAGAGCCCACAGCCAGTCATCACTGAGTTCAATGTGTACTTTCTCACTTGTGCCTGCCTCCCCTCTCTTCCCATACCCAACACTACACTTCTCACTTTCATACCTACAGACATAAGACCCACACTAGGCCTCGCTCCTTTTCCTTCAAAGACATCTCTGCAACTGAGGCCCTAGATGCATTACTTCTATACCTCTCCGCCCCTGCTATAGCAACTCCGCTTGCTAAACTCCTAAATCAATCCTTTGCTACCGCTGCCGACCACCATGCATGGAAGCACGCCACTGTCATCCCTCTGCCAAAAGGAGGTGCCCCTACCTCCCCCTCCTCCCAGCCCTAGCAAAACTACAAGAGCATCTTGTGCTCACCTAACTTACCTCCTTCCTCACCGACTCCAAATTCTTCACGCCATTCCAGTCTGGCTTCAGGAAGGGACACTCCACCACCTCCTCCCTGCTAAGGCTTACAGACACTATCCTGACAGGCATGGACAGTGGACTGTTCACCTCAGCAGTTTCTGTCGACCTTGCAAAAGCCTTCGACACCGTCTCCCACCCCATATTGCTCTCGAGTCTCGCTGAATCAGGCCTCTGTCGCAGCCACAAACTGGTTCAGATCATAGCTCTTTGATAGAACTCAATCCGTTAGAGTCTCAAATGCAATCTCCACCCCCCTTCCCTTAACTACCGGTGGTAGGGGTCGGTTCTTGGTCCCACTCTGTTCTCTATATTCCTAAATGACCTGCCACTCATCTGCTCTACTTCCTCAATCCACATGTATGCAGATGATACTGTACTCTACTCTACTACTCGGGCTCCGCCCCTGATGTGGTATAATCAAACCTCCAAGCTGACTTCAACAAGGTACAGCAATGGTTTAGCTCACACCAGCTCTCCCTAAATGCAAACAAAACTGTCAATATGACCTTCGGCACACAACAACGCCTGGCCAGACTCCCTTCCCTTCCCTTCCCTACTTCGCCACCCTGGATGGCCAAAAACTTGAAGATGTCTCCTTGTTCCGTTACTTGGGGGTCACTGCTCGACAGCCATCTCTCCTTCTCTGACCACATCGATGCTATCTCAATAAAACTACACCCCATGCTCAGTGCACTATATAGGAACTGCAGCAGCCTCCCTCCCAGAGTCCGACGTGAACTGGTCCTGAAGAAAGATGATACTCCCCTCCATCGACTACTGTGACACTGTATACAGTGCAGCCCCTAAGTCCAGCCTATCTAAACTGGACACACCTTATAATGCCTTCTGCCACGTTGCTCTCGATGCCTCTCCCCTCACCCACCACTGCAACCTCTACCGAGCCTTGGCACTACCGTCCCTCGAAAACCACCGCATCTCTCACTGTGCTAAATTTGTCTCCAACCTATGGCTCGGGTCCATCCCCTTCTACCTTGCCACCGTGCTCACAGATGCCCCCCCCCCCATCATCTTAGATCTAGCGACTCCTACCAACTTTCAGTCCCTAGGCAGAAGACCTCTGCCAGTCAAGCTGCCTTCTCACACCGGCTACCCAAGCTCTGGAACGCCCTCCCACCGCAAATTCGGCACTCCTCCTCTTCCTACTTTCTGTCTTCCACCCTAGCAAACTTCCTTACTACAAATTGCTCCTGTCCCTGAACCTGCCATGCCCCACTATCCCCTCCCCAATGCCTGACCAGTAGCCTTAGCCTTGCTACAGAAGCTGACATATAACCCCAACCTTGCACTTACGTCCTGGGCCTATTTTGCCCTATGTACTGTGTATAACTGTGTAACTGTGGTATACGTCCTCAGTTGTTTACAGCTGTTACTACTGTGCTAATTTACCTTGTCTGCTGCTTCTTGTCACAAAAATTGTTATTTGATACTATAATATCCTAAGCATTCAATGTGTGCTGCTTGTATATTCATGCAATCATGTAACCTTATGCTGCTTTTCATTTGCTTCTGTTAACTGTTCACTTGATAACCTGAGTATTATCATATCCATGTGTACCCCCCACCCCGGGAGACGAGCATCTTGTTGCTCAGTGTGCCTTTCCTGGTGAAACAATTGCAATAAATAAATAAATAAATCCCCAAATGTTTAAAACTTTCAACTACTTCAATAGGTTCTCCTTTTAAATCTACTATCAAAAGATTCAGTTCTCTTTTTTTACAAGGTCCAGAAAAGACCATGGCCTTTGTTTTTTCAGTGTTTAACACCATACGCCTTGACAGAAGCCATTCCTGAAAAAAATTGAAATAATTTTGCACAGTCCTCAGAGCATCCTCGGATTGTGTCACAGCATTAAAAATGACTGCACCATCTGCCTATAGGGTCATCTCAGATTTTTTACAAGTAAGGGGGGGGGCAGAATTCATAAATAATGAAAAAACGAAGAGGGGCCCAAAACTGAGCCCTGTGGCACCCCACATTTAATCTGCAGAGAATCTGAGATTCTTTCTAAGATTTTTGTTCTGTGCCTTCTATTACCCAAATAATTATCAAACCACTCTATAACATCATTGGAAAAATTTAATTCCAAAAGAGAGTCTAACGATAAGCCATGATCTACAAGGTCGAAGGCCTTGGTGAGGTCCACAAATACTGCTGCGACGGAGTGCCCCTTATTAATGGCACTCTGCACGCAACTTGTGAACCTCACCAAGGCTGTCTTCGTTCTATGCTCTGATCTAAAACCATTTTGTAAACTTGTCATTAAATCATATTTTTCCAAATAGTCAATTATTTGATTGAAAATATTCTTCTCCAGAATTTCTGATAAAGGAGCCAGTAATGAAATCGGACGGTAGTTAGAAACACATTCCCTATTGCCAGATTCAAAATATGGGCTTTATAGCTGCAAGTTTACAATCTTTGAGAAAAATCCCATTGCACAGAGAGTAATTAAATAAATATGCTATAGGGGAGGGCAATTCATTAATTCCCGACTTAAGCCTAAAATCTATTTTATCAGGACCAATATAGGGACGAGGGTCATATTTTAAAACAGTCTCTAACTAAATCAGGTGTGATGATCTGGAAATAAAAGTTAACATACTAAAATACTAAAGAGCCAGCAGAATAGACCAAATGGTCTGTCTTGTCTGCTCGAAAGCCAGCAACCTAGTGGCTGCTTAAGGTTAAGTATTAAGGTTAAAGTTAAGGTGATTGGTATTACTGTTTCTAAGAGGGTCAACAATTGGACTTGTTATGTGGAAATTGGTCCTAAAACTATCCAAATCACCAAAATAATTATTAAACATCCCTGCCACAATAGAGGGATCGCTAATCAGATTGATGCCATAAAGCAATGAAATACTACCTTCATTCGATCTCCTCCCTATAGGCAGTTTAACGTTTGCCAGGTTTTTTAGGATCCACAAGGGATTTAAATTGTTCAGAAATAAAAACAAACAAAACTGTTTTGTAGCCTTTCTAACTTCAGTTTTACACTTATTTCATAGGGATTTGTAATTCTGTAACGTAACTGAATCCCTGTCCACCTTATACTTTTTCCACATTCTATCTCTTTGTCTCATCAGTTCCAAGAGCTCAGAAGTAACCCATTTGTTTTTATTGGCCCTAATTCTAATTTTCTTTTGGGGGCAATTTTATCTATTACCTGAGTGAACAGCCTATCAAAGTTGTCCAATATACCATCAATATCATCAAGTGTCTCCAAACAGGACCAGTCAGTTTCTCTACAGGACTCATTCGTTCTCTGAGTATTAACTGTTTTTAAATTTCTGGTTTCTATATAATGGGGGTGGCTTCCCACTAATTTAGTTGTCCACTTACAAAAGACTGGGCAGTGGTCACTAATTGAATCTGTTAGGACCCCACACTCAATTATCTTATTAGGATGAGTTCCCACAATCCAGTCCAATGTGGTACCCCTACCAGTTTTGTAACTGACTCTAGTAGTGTCTGTAATTAACTGCAGGATGCCTAACTGTAGAAATGGATCCTTAACATTATCAATTTGCTCGTGTCCCCAGTTACAGTTAAAATCCCCAAGTAAAATACATTCCCTATTTAGTGGCAATTTATTCTTTTACTTCAGTTACTAGTTGCAATCCCATATCAATTCAGCCAGGAGGAATGTATACAGATGTGACTGTGATGTGTTTTTCAGAACCTAATAATAGAGCAACAGTTACCAAGTCACAGCCTGATGGTCCTAATGAGCAGTCAGTCTCCACTGGGAGATTGACAATGGGAGGTGCCACTAGACACCAGGGCAAGATAAAGAGCAGAGGGTGTCACTAGACATCAGGGATAGGGGTCAGTGATCAACGGGTGGGTGGTGCCACCAGACACCAGGGAAAACAGAGGCTACAGACAAACCTGCAGCCGGCAGCATGAGTTCCAGCTGCAGCTGCAGGAGTCAAGAAAATCCCCTATTCTCATACAGAGAACGCAGTAGAAGCGGTCCTCTCGCTAACCTGAGCATCAGGGATTTCGGGTGTCCACAAAAGGTGCTTCTGAGCACAATTTAAACATCAGAATATAACTAAACAGGTCCCGTTTAGCTAAGATCTGATGTATTTTTTGTATTACATTCATATTGACATGTTTTCTTTATTTTCGATCTTTTGTTACCGGGAAAACAAGATGGCAGACACAACAGAGCTCTGCGAAAATACAGAAGCGTCTATGTGACCCTACATGCAAAATGACAGTAGCTCCTGCGAAAACAAGAGCGCTCTATGAAAACAAACAAGGCTGTATGTGACCCTACATGCAAAAATGGAGTACCTCCAGTGAAAACAAAAGTATTTTCGTGCGGAACATCTAACTTTTCCCATAGGAAATAATGGGAAATTTCACAATTTAATAACTTTTGAATGGATTAATATTGTTTCACCAAACCTTCAAAAGACACATCTATGAGGAAAAGGCTTTCTACCCTGAAAATTTCAGACCACAACCTAAAGCCGTTTCTGAGATACAGCTGTAGAAAGAAATGGCAAAAACACGTACATATTAGAATTTTTTGATACTCTGCATCTCAAAAACCACACAACGTCAAGAGGCCTATCCACAGAGATTATGCATGCCAAACTTCGTGCAAATCCACTGAACAGTTCCCAAGCTATTAAGGTTCAAATATTTGGCTTTAAGATAGAAGTTTGCATTCAACCCTAACTATAGTGACACTTCCATTCTCCTATACTGTACTCATCTCAGATTATTTACTTATGGAATGGGGTGAGCGTTAGGGCTGATGACCCCAAAGCACTCTCCCAACGCCTGTCAGTGTCTGCAGGGTGGAGGTGGGGTGTTAAGAGTTGGAAACTCTAACACCACATTTACCTGCTTCATTAACAACCCTAACTGATGTATTACAATTTTTTTCAATGAATATATATATCTAAAATATATATATATATGTGTATATACTACACACACACACACACACACACACACACACACACACTGCATGGATGGGACTTTAGTCTGATTGAAAAGCCTATCATTTATTTCCCAGTATATCACACCAATTAAAAATCATACATGATGGTCAATGAAGTCATATATGATGGCTGTCCATTATATATGGCTTCAGCACCATGATATACGACTTTCAATGCCATGATACATGACTTAAGCTCTGCAGCTGTACTCTCATTCCTCCCAAAGAAACAAAGACTCACCACAGTCCCAGCACTCTCTCAAAAACATCCCACCTTTTAACCAAACACCCTTCTCCCTCGACAGTGGCTCTGGCTACTCACCCAAGCCCTCCATGCTCTTACTGCTGTCTTTAATGTGCTTCAGCATACTGAGCTGCCTCTTGGGACTGCCGCTCCGCAGTGCTGCACTGCCACTCCCCACAACTGAACCACCATTCTGCTGAACTGCCACAAGAAACGCTATGCCAACCCACCTGCACACAATTCCTGCTCCTCAGAAAAACACTGTACGCGACCGACGGCTTAACCACACTTCCTTATATAGGAGGACTCTGCAGTACGGAAAATCAGGACAGTCAAAAAGACATCAAGGCAAACCCAGAAATGGGATCTAAAACAAAAGTTAACCATTCTAATGTATTATATAAAACAAATGCTAGGAAAGGGTAGGATATGAGGATATAATACCATCTCAGGGGCTAATTAGCTCAATAACCCCACTCGCCCTGGCTAATTAGCCCCTGAGATGGCATTATATCCTCATACACTACACTTTCCTAGCATTTATTCCACTATAGTTAGGGTTGTATTGGTAGTTCAATGTTAAACCCCAATTCCTGCACCTTAATAACTTTGGCATACTTTGACGAAATAGCCCACAATTTGGCATGCATGGTCTGGCTGTCACAGTCTCAAAATGTGAAAAATTTCCTAACGGCATCTTGTATGGTTTTTAACAAATAAAAAAGTTTTTTCCCCCTAATAGTTAACATGTTTTTTTTGCTCTCATCTACAACCCAAACGGTATGAAATTTTTTCATGAAATTTTCAGGGATGATGGGGTCAGTGCCAAGGGTGTGCCTTTGGATGGCTTGATGAAAACAATATACCATTTTTGAACTGTAACGATTTTTGAGGGTAACATCAAGTCCAGCTGGTAAAAAAAAAAAAAAAAGCAATCACAAGTGTTAGCAGTTCGTGATTTACTGTTCATGTGCAGAGGAACTATGATCGTGACAGCAGCCGGCTTATTTTTTTTTTTAATTTTATAAATGGTTTCCTTAAGAAATACTGCTTGAAAATGAATGAACAAGACCTGTATTGAGGTAACCGTCACATATTTAGTTTGATTTTGATCTTAAATCTTGCAAATTTACAGAGTAAATACAGTATGTGTTTTTGTGACTGTCACTCGCATATGCAAAGATCATTCAATCAGTAAAAAAATGTTTGTAAGTTTTAACAGTTTGTGACGGTATGCAGGCAAGGAAAAATCCTACTGCCAGCAGCCCGGGACAATAGGAAATGGTATCTGGACAAGCTGAGCTCATTATTTAAATGGCCATCAGGAAGCAAACAACCATAAAGTGGTTTTCGGCAGTCTGGGCATGGGCTCGATTTTACAGCATTGCGCATGCGCGACTGCTGAGAAATTACCCCCACCAGTGTAAAATTTACCTGTGTAGCCATGTAAGTGGGGGAGAGTAATAGTTGCCGAGGAGGAAAAGGAGCGCGCACAGTCATGATCCCCGAAGAAGCTCCCTGGGTCACCAGACTCTTCAATGGGCCATCATGATGATCCCCTGCTCTGCCTGTCAAGTCAAGAAGAGAGACATCCGCGGTAGGGAATGGACAGAAGGAACGGGCAGTCTGGGGCAAAGTAGACAGTCAAGCACCAATAGTGTGTCTGCTTGAGGGACAGGGACCGCCTTTCGAGCACTGGAACAAACAAGCTCTTCTGTATTGCGTGTCAACTGTTCAGAGAGATTAGAATGAGGAGGAAGTGTTGACTTGGGTGTGCTTTTTTTGCAGCGGACCAGCAGAAGAGAATATTAAAAAAAATAAACAGGCAGCATCCAGCATAAAAAGCTCTTTTCGGAGCTCGAGGGTTCCCTGCTTGACTGACACATGCCTTGGAGGAGCGAGACAGGAGAGCGACAGCTGTGGGAGGGGTGGGGCCAAGTCCACAGTGGTTCTTTTTTTTTTTTTTTTTTTTTTTATTACTTTATTTCTTTATCTTCACCTTCCCTACTCTCGGAGCCCTCTCCTTCCTTCCTCTCATCCCCCGTTCCACCTCCGGGGGATCTGCCCCTAGAGTGCCTCCTTCTCTCCTCCCTGCACAGTGGGGTCTGTCCCTCTTCTGGTGGTCCAGATGGTTCCCGAGAGGCTATCATCTAGGGCTTACTGAGAGGTGTTTTTCCCTTTTTCTCCCTGGTTTCCCCTGCCCTCTGGGACGTTGAGCGCTAGGACGTACGTCCGGTGGTGGTGTGCGGACGTCCCCCTCCCGGCTCCGGCAGCGGAGCCACCTCCATCCCTTCAATTGTTGGTGCTTCCACCGGCTGCGAAGGGGATGCAGAACGCAGATGCGTTCTTGGTTCCCACCCCTGAGGGAGGAGAGCATCCGTTGGGACGCTCGATCCTCCCTCTCCCTGCCGACCCCCGGCCACCCGAGTCCGTTCCCGAACCCGGGTCGCCGGCGTAGCGTGAGGTGTGGTGTCCAGCGCCTCAACCCTCAGCGCCACCGGGCCGGCCTGTCCAACAGTAGTTCTGTTGGAACAGGAGGGGGTCAGATCCTGGTGGCAAGGTTTTAAAAGGGGCAGCACGGCTCAGTCTGGGTGGACTGGAACAGACTTTAAAAAAAAAAAAGTCAATCACAAAAACATTAAGGCAGGCAGCTTTGCCAGCTCAGCTCTTAAGCCTCCCTGCCATTGCAGCTTTAGGGGAGTATTACGTGTGAGGCTCCACTTCAGGCTGAGCTAACTAAGAGAGGCAAGCACTGAGAGCAGCAGTCACCGAGGAAGCCTTTTTACACAGGCCACATAATTAGGTGCTGCCGCTTACCAAAAAAAAAAAAAAAAAAAGGAAAATCTATTAAAAAAAATACAAATTATAAGAGCAGAGTTAATGGCTACTTAACTCTACAGCAAGGTAGCGGTTTTGTTTGCCCCCCAACGTAAGAAACAGAACAGCTAAGGCAGGCAGCACTGCTGCTGATCATCACAAGAGTGCAGTGCTACAGAAATAGAACAGGAGAG
This sequence comes from Neoceratodus forsteri, assembly GCA_016271365.2. Lineage (NCBI taxonomy): Eukaryota > Metazoa > Chordata > Ceratodontiformes > Ceratodontidae > Neoceratodus > Neoceratodus forsteri. The sequence goes on along the minus strand of CM057456.1, from coordinate 1,545,435,660 downwards.
AGAGAGTCGGAGAGGAGATTAAGAGGAGGGGGACAGAGATTGACATTATTAGTGGCTGCACTGTTGCATAGACAAATGACATATATATTTAAAAATAAAGCAAATTTTATATTACAATAACAAAACTATAAGATCTAGATAATTTGTCTGACAGAGAGAGAGAGGACTTAGACGAGGTCAAGAGGAGGAGGAGGAGACAGTTAACTTGACAAACTCCAGCATTTACTGTCTGGAGTGGCCCCATCGGCCAGCTTAAGAGCAAAACTGCTAAAGCAAAATACTATTAAAAAAAAAATCAGTCATCATTTGCTGCACTTAATGCACTGGGTCAAGGTGGGAAAAAATAAAAGTGCGAGTCTGAGGCAGTGCCAAGCAGAGGGAGGAGATGCGCAAAGGAGACTGAGGGAGAGTGGAAGTTAACTAAGTGTAGCTAGCTGGGAATTATATTATAACTAACATAATTGGGACAAGAAAATTCCAGAAACTTGACTGTTAGTTTAGTAAAAGAAAAGCGTAACAGATAGAGAGAGAGAGAGACCAAAGTATAAGTGGAGGGGACAGAAGGAGGATTTGGTTACTAAGGATTAGGCCTGAGTGATTAAGTCCACTACTTGCTACCTAGCACCTGCCTGGGGGAAGAGAAAAGTGTGTTGTTAAGAAGAGGTCATAAATAAGACCACACACTGCATGTAAGAAGAGAGAGAGAGACCGAGAAAACTAATAAAGGACAGTCCAGGACAAGCGCTAGCAAGTGTGAGAGTGTGGGGGACACGACGACGACTGGAACACTTGACTCTAGCACCAGTACAGTGAGTCACAAGTATGGGCAAACCCAGACCAGCTGAGCGAGTGCTGCACTGTACAGTAGTGCACACTGTTGGAAAAGAAATCATTAAAAAAGAAAAGTAGTGTAGTGCACTGCAAGCAAGCACTTCTGTCTGTGTGCTCAGTGGTGCTGCTGCCTGACTCAGTCAGTCCATCAGAGACTGTGGGGAAATAATAAAATAAAATAAAAAAACAAAATAAAAAAAACATGCATACTTTATTGTCTTGAAGCTGACTCTGAAAACTGAAAGAAGTAAAAAGCATAAACTTTAAAACCTCCCCGATTCCCTGTCACTGCCACTGGACTATTGATATCCCACCCAGCAACCCCACCCCATCACCCACCGTTTGTTCCTAACAAGGTTGCCTAAAAGTCAAATATATCTCAGCAGCAGTCCCCACCCCATCTCTTCCAAGCTATGGTCAAGAAAATAAAACACAGTAAATTTTTGGAGTGTATAACAATTTTATTTAAAAATGTCTTGAAGCAAAAGAGGTCATCAAATCACCCTGATTGCTTTCTTAAAAGAAATTAATAGTCTGCACCAAGCACAAGTAGTCCTGATGCTGGACCTGAGGCAGCAAACAGTTACACAGAATTCATGGACATGAAGAGAATGCTAAAGATTATGATAAATTCAAATGTAAGCGCACTTTCCAGCATTCATGGAAAGAAAATACCCATGAGTTACTCATGATAATTAATGACACAGGTAGAATGTTTTGTAGTATTTGTCAAAAGCATGAAAAACTTGCAGACAAGGACAATCCCTTTTTGCTTGGCATTTCTCAGCTTCTTTATTGAAGTAATGGAGTGAGCGTTAGGGCAGACAACCCCAAGGCACACTACACACCTAATCTGCAAAGATGCAGGAGAGGTCAATTGTAATGCGTTTTCCTGTTGCTGCCTACACGATGAGGGTGGGTGTTGGTGCTGGAAACCCTAACGCCACATTTCTCTTCTTTTGTCAGTTTAACCCTAACTAGTGCATTAATGAAGTTTTTTTGCAATGACTATACCAATAAAAAATATATAATATATGTAAAATGGGTAAGAAAAATCAGTTATTCCACAATGACAAAATCCTACTCTATCATTGGACAAAACACGCCACTTGACCATGCGTTACTCCACAATGATCGTGCTACTTCCTATCCCTCAGAATCTGCTCACTGGCAGTCCACACCAGATCACTCCAGACCTGGCACAAAGAAAGTGGCACACATATTGCCGTTTACTATTTTTTTTATTATCTTATTTATTCACCTGCTGCGGGGACTACCGCAGCCACCGGCCCTGCCCGCCAAGAGAGCATCAGGCTCACTCACATGATGGGAGATCCGGCACGGCCATCGCTGGTCCGCTGGAGGGCCTCCCCATACCCTGTCCAGCCAGACCAGCTCCGGACCCCCCATGAGATTCCATGCAATCTCCTCCGGCAGGCGTGCCATCAAGCTGCTCAGCCGCTCCAGCCATTTTCCCTGTTTTCTCCCACTGGGAGCATGGACGCGTAATGAGTCCGTGCACAACGCTGCGAGACATCCACCGTGAGACTTCCCCCAGTCATCACATTGTTGCGTGCAGTACCTCCGGGCGCCCCCAGGGGCTGCCGCAGCAATGTAGTTCTCCAGCCCACCCCAGGACTAGGAGAGTTCCCGATGCTCGGATCCTAGTCCTCCCCTGCCGACCCCCGCTGACCCGAGCTCATTCCCGAACCCAGTTTGCTGGCATAGCGCGAGGTGTGGCATCCAGCGCTCAACCTCAGCGCCACCGGGCCGGTATGCCTTTACTATTTAACAAAACATACATATTAATTGCAAAAACTCCATTAATGACTAGTTAGGGTTCCTATTACAGTGACAGCGGCGGAAATTGGGTGGGGTTCCCATCCCCATCCCTCACACTTTCACACACACCAACAGATGTCGAGGTGTGCCTTGGGATCCATCGGCACTCTCACCCCATTCCATGTGTAAGTAAGCGGAGATGGTACAGTATATGAGAACTGGGTGAGAGTTAGACCCAATGACCATGAGGCACACCCAAACACCTGTTGGTGTGTGTAGGGTTTGGGGGTGGGGTGGTAGGGTTGGGGACCTACTACCAAATTTCCATATTTTGCTGCTGTAATAGGAACCCTAACTGGTGCATTAATGGAGTTTTTTTAAATGAATTTCTTTACTTTTTTAGACAGTAAGGCCCTGTGCTCCCATCAGTCCACAGTGTGTTGTTGGAGTCCAGGGACCCATGCATGCATATTGTAATTGTCCCCGATTTTCATGTGGGAGTGCAGAGGTGCCTCTCATCTATCCATAAGTGTAGAGACATTGTAATTAACCCTCATCTCACTGTGGGAGCACAGGGCCTACCCATTACTACATAATGGAGGGCCCTATGCACCCATTACTGCATAATTGTATCCATATGTGGGAGCACCCATAAGTGTAGAGACAGAGCGCAGGCCTAGAGACATTCCAAGTAACCTTTGTGCTGCAAAAGGCACATATCACAGTAACCATAGGAACATTAGAAAAAATTCCACCGCAGTTGTAATCATAGCCTGGCAACCTGCATAGCTACTTAGCTGCGCTTAGCATAAAATCCATATCTCAGAGCGTTTTCGAGGTATAGCCACTGAAAGGCACTGCAACCGCCACAATGTTATCCTATGGGAAATTTCTAAACTTCAGAATGTTATAACTATGGAACTGATGTAAATTTTAACACCAAACCAGCAAAAGGCACATCTGTGGGGGCAAGCTCTTTCTACCCTGCAAATTTCAGCCCCAAAGTCCTAACCATTTATTTGCAGTGAAGTGGCAAAGAAACAGCAATTTTTTAAAAGTGGTGTCACAAATTTTGCAAAGGTTTCACAAAACTTTTGCAAATTTTGTGACACTACTTTTGTGAAATTTGTTAAAGTATCAACAGCCAAATGTAAAAGACATATTTCCAGACATTTAAAAAACTAACGGCAGGATCATGTTCCTCAGGCCCCAATAAGGTAAACACAACTGTTTGTGTTTACCAAGGGACAGAATTTTTTTTTAACAACTTTTTTCCACCATCGCTATCTGAAAACAAGATAGAGACAGCACGACACTACTGAACCCATTTGCAACAGTAAAAAGTGCTTTAGCAAAAGCAAAAAGTGCTTTCGCACCAATCATTTAGTTTTTCCCACAGGCTATAATGGGAAACCTTAACTTTTGAACAGATTAATATTTTTTCACCAGACCTTTAAAAGGCACACCAGTGACCCAGACCCCATATATCCTAACAATTTCAGACCAGACCCTTAAACTGTTTCGGACTTACAGATGAGCAAAGAATTTGCACCTAAATGGTAATTTTCAAATTTTTTGACACTCCGTAGCTCCGCAACCGCACATCTGACCAGAATGAAACTTTCTACATCAAGAGGGGTCTAAAACAGTGGGGGAATTCAAACATGCATGGGACAGACATAAAGCAATTGTAGTGAGCGGTGGCAGGAAGTAGGCTGTTTAACTAAAATCTGCAGCTTATCCAGTAGGTAGGGAAATGGGCAGACTGGGTGGGCCAAGTGGTCCTTATCTGCCATCAAAGTCTATGTTTCTATGTTTCTATATTAAAGAGATCTATGATATGCACATGCAAAATTTCAGGCAAATCAGTAGAACAGTTGAAAAGTTATTAAAGTGCAAAATTGTGGGTTTAACATAGAAGTGGCCGTGCAACCCTAACTATAGTGGCACTGCTGTGTCACTATAATATATATTCATTGCAAAAAACTCTGTTAATGCATCAGTTAGGGTTCCTATTACAGTGATAAAGGTAAGGAAATTCAGTGTTAGGGTTACTAACCCCTACCACCCCACCCACCCTCACACATCCAACAGAAGCGAAGATTGTGCCTTGTGGCCTGGGCATAACTTTCACCCAACCCATGCATAAGGAAGCTGAGATGGTACAGTACAGTAGAAAAGGGTGAGAGTTAGGCCTGATGACCCCTAAGGCACACGCCGACGCCTGTTGGTGTGTGGAGGGTGGGGATGGGGGGACTGGTAACCATAACATCGAATCTCCAAACTTTTGTCGCTGTAATGACACCCCTAACTGATGCATTAACAGAGTTTTTTTGCAATATATATTATTTTTTCTCTATTATGGTAATGCCCCAAAAATAAATCTTCTACATTCATTTCACTTATCTGCTCAATCCTGCCATTTCCCCATCACTCACTGGTCTGGCTTGTTCAGTATCTTCCTTCTGAGTAGCGTGGCCAAGCGGCTGGGTTGGCTTCAAAAGCATTACTAAGTAGCATCAGTATGTGTTTGTTTTTTGAACCAGTAAGAAATTTAAGTATTCCTGGGTTTGAAATAAGTTCTAAAGTAGTAAAGTGCCACTGCCAACTCCGTAAATGTGAGTGAGTTGGCGGCTTCAGTAGCGCATACACAGTGAAGCACGAGAGGGCATTGCTACAGCAATGCCCATGCTTCACTGTGTATGTGCCACCAAAGCCGCCAACTCGCTTGCTCGCAGTCACCAAGTCAGAGGCAGCACATTACAAGTTTAGAACTTCCTTTAAATGCAACATGGCTTATATTTCTTTGAGGTTAAAAAACCCACGCACACACTCTGACATTACTAAGTAAAGCTTTTACAGCCAACATAGCCACTTGGTCACGCTACTCAAAATAAAGAAAATGAAACTACACATGAGTGCAGAAGACCAAGGGACAGAGAAAATGGCAGGATCAAGCAACGGAGTCTTTCCGAATAGCAGGGTCAACCAGATATACAAAATAAAAACTGAACTCACCTTCACCTCTATAAAATTACATTTTTTCATATATGTGGAAGACAGGCACTACTTTTCACCCTCTCGCAAAAGGTTGCAATTTTATAAGACAGATAATCCACTACAGCGCCTGGTTTAAATTAATTGTCAAAATAAACCAGGGTTTTTAACATGAAAACTGAGGAGTTTCTGTTTGAAAAATGATGATTTGGTTTCCCCGATTTCTTTCAGTTAAGCAGTGGTGGATTCATGCTGTGGCACGAGAGTGCGCCAAACCCTTTGGTCGAGCGCACCATCCCTATTACCTGGAAACAACTGAAGCTCAAAGTGTCTATCCCATGTAATTCAAAGACTGCTGTTTCTCTCTGAATTACACAGGAGAAGAAACAAGAAGACATATACTAGCTGTATCCCTAGAAAGGGGTTGGTGCCAGTGACAGCAGGGCTCGGCCCTGAACTGACAAAGCCAGAGATTTACTGGATTACCATTCAGCACTCCATTCATACATGTTTCACTTGTTGCATGAAGTATGGGCAGTGGAGCTGGACCAATCAATAGGGGATCATCCTTGCCTTGGGAATGTTTTTTTTTTTTTCATTTTAATTCCTGCTGGCATGCTAGCAGTCCTGAGGTGTATAAGAATGCCTCAGGGACTGCTTTTGTCCGTAATAGTGCTGCCTTGCTAGCCTGCCTATTCTTCCCCCACCAGTCTGCTTCAGTATCAATAGTCTAGTGCTACTGTTGGCCCGTTTCTCCGACAGACTGCTGCTGCCATCCCGAGTGCTGCAGAGAATGTACTCTAGGCAAGATTATAAGCTCAGGTCTCCACACTGTTCTGTATGTCATTTATTGCTCCTGGATTTTGTAGGCTTTTCCCTCTTATGCACCAGGAATTCAATGTTTGTTCCTCTGGCAAGCTTGTTGAAAAGACGAAGGAAAAAAGTACTCATAATGTTTTTTTGTGACTCGGTATTTGACGTGGAGCCTTTGTAAATGAGCACTAGTGCTAAACGTTTATCTCCGAAGTTTTCAATAAATAAATAAATCCAGTAGAATTCTCTCTGTAGTAATTTTCTCTGTATGTCACCTCTTCCTGATAGCTTAACTATTTCAAGTCCTATAAACTTAAGCCTGGCTACTGATCTATGATTGTTCTCCTGCTAGTGTCTCACCATAGCATATGAAGTATTTTTTAACTCTGATGGCTGTGTTATGTTCACCTACAGTAAGCTCTGTTTGAGCTGTCTTTTTGTTTGTCCCATATAAATCATACCACAAGGGCAAGTGAGTGTATAAATCACAGATGCCGAGTTAGTTTATAAAATCTTGTATTTCATAGTTTCTGCCTCTCCTAGGGTGCTTGAAGAATTTAGTGTTACAGCTATTGTTACAATGCATACAGTTGCCACACCTGTGATTTGCTTAGTCGGGGGTTTAGTCTAGTCTTACTGTTCTTACCTCTTCAAAAAAACTGTGCATTAGGATATCTTTAAGCTTGGTATCTTCGTTGTAGGTAATTCTCGAGCCTTTTTGTGCAATTTGTTAAAGGCATAGTACAGTGCTAAGTACAGGCCAATTTTCCTGGTGGTTTTAACCACCTTTTTCGGCATCCTTTGCATAGATGGTACCAAAGGTCATAATAACTGTTCCTTCCTCTATTTCTATTTTTTCTCTAGTTCCTGTGATTTCACTTCCGTTCTCTTAACTGCATCTACTAGAATACCTGGTTCATAACCTCTGTTTAGGAACCTCTTTCACATCGTTGCCGTTTCTCTCCTTGTCTCTACCACCTCTGAACAATTTTGTTTTACTTACAGTAATTGTCTATATGGAATGGTATTTTTGTGGATGGTTGCTATTCCAATGCACTACTGTATTTCTGTCAGCTCTTTTCTTGAACAAAGTAGTTTCAAGTCTACTATTTTTCTTACAAATCTGTAAGTCTATGTAATTAAGGAAGGTTGATAGTAATAGCGCACACAGTGTGCATTATATATAAGTATTAAACCATGAGAAAGTAGGCTTCTACTAGGGAATTAATGCATGGTTGGGGGTGTGCACCCAACCATGCATTAATTCCTTAGAAGAAGCCTCCTTTCGAGTGGTTTAATGCACTTGTAACATGGCAAGCGTTGTCAAATGTATTTATACAACAAAGTTTCAGTTTTGTGTGCATAATGATAGAAAAGAGCCTTCATGACATAAAGAGAAGAAATAGACATTTTCATGCAAACCACATTTATTTATATGGTGCTGTGTAGTTTTCTTACACTACAACAATGTGGTCTACTTTTACAGAATTGTCTTAATTGTATAGAAACATATTTCAAACTGTTAAATATGTGCAATAAACATTTCGTTTTTTTTTCATTAATCCAATTCGTGTTTTATGCTTTGCTATGCATTCTGGGGTAGCCCACACTGTAATTTGCATACTTACTATCTGTGTCTAACGCTACTGGCGACTAAATCTAACATTGCTACACATTAAACACTTCAATTTCACCTCATGTACAGATCTATGTAAGATTAGTAAACTGTCTAAAATAGGCTCTTATATTGTAGAGCGTTATGCATAACATCAATTTCTGTCACCATGATTTCTACTTTCACTTTGGCCCTTCACTCGCCGGTGAGTAAAAATTTAAACTCTCTGCCCAAGTTCAACAAATGTGATGGATTACAAGATGTCTCAGAGGTACATGTCCGGAGACTTTACATACTAACATACATACATACTAACATACATACTAAAAGCCAGCAGAATAGGCCTAACGGTCTTTCGTGTCTGCTCGGTAGCCAGCCCCTAATGGCGCTTTGCCTCCACCCCCAGCCCCAAGAGGTCCTCTAGGCTTCAGTATACCCATGCACCTGTCCCAACCCTCAAAAGCCCTCCACTGTGCTCCTCCTCCACTAGACTCCCAGGCAGTGCATTCCATGGCCCTACCACCCTCTCAGTGAAGTAATGCCTTCTACGTTCTCCCCTGTAGTTTCCCCCTCCAGCTTCCACTCATGCCCCCTGGTTGTGCCCCCTTTCTTTAGCCTGAACATTTCTTTGCTTCTACCCCCATTTATCCCTTTCACATATTTGAAGACCTCTATCATGTCCTCCCTTGTCTCTCCTTTCCTCCAATGAGAACAGCCCAAGGACTTCCAGCCTTTCCTCATAGGTCCTTTCACTCATGCCCCGAATCATCCTGGTTGCCCTCCTCTGAACCCTCTCCAGCAATGCTATGTCCCTCCTAAGGTGAGGTCTCCAGAACTGCACGCAGTACTCAAGATGCGGCCTGACCAAGGCATCATACAGAGGGAGTATCACCTCCCTCCTCGTGGACGTAATTCCCCGAGCTATGCAGCCCAGAAACCTGTCTGCCTTTGCCACAGATCTTCTGCAGTTTTCAGTGTTATTCATTTTGGTATCTACCACCACCCCCAGGTCCCTTTCCCTCATTGTGGCTTGCAGTGAGACCCCTCCCAGGGTGTATACATGACCTGGGTTTCTGACCCCCAGATGCAGCACCCTACACTTCCCTGGAGTAAACCTTAGTCCCCGCCCACTTGACCAACCCTCCAGAGTATACAGATCCCTCTGGACTGTCTCTCTCTCGCACTTCCTCCCCGTCTGCCTGTGCCCCCAGTTTTGAGTCATCCGCAAAGAGGCTCATCCTACTTCTAATCCCCCCCTTGATGCCTCGGAGACAGGTATTTACAGGAGGCCCTAGTACTAACCTTGGGAACCCCTGAAGACCTTTCCTAGGGGAGGAGACTATCCCACCAACCACTACCCTCTGTGTTCTTTCCATTAGCCAATTTTCTACCCATCTAAGCAACTGTCCTCCCACCCCCATCCCCCCAATTTTGTCAACAACCCGTTGTGGGGTACAGAGTCAAACACCTTACTGAAATCCAGATATAGGACATCCACCAGTCTCTGTCGATCCAGGGTCCACGTCACCCAGTCGTAAAAATCTATGAGGTTGGTCTGACACGATCTCCCCGGGACAAAACCATACTGTTTGTCATCCATGTGCACCAACCCTTCCAGCTGCCTCCCAAGCTTCTCCTTGATGAAGCCCTCCATTTCTTTGCCTACCACAGACATTAGGCTGACAGGCCTATAATTTCCCATCTCCTCCCTAGACCCCCCTTTGTGGATAGGCACCACGTGAGCCACCCTCCAGTCTTAAGGCACCCATCCTGTCTGCAGAGAGCGGCTAGTTCACCTGCCAGTTCCTTCAGAACCCTCGGATGCAGCCCATCCGGTCCTGGTGCCTTATCAGTTTTCAGCATCCGAAGGGTCTCCCTTATGCTGTCCTCTGTGAATTCTCCCTCCCAACCCCTCACTCAACTAAACACCCATCCCCTTCCAGGCCTGGCAGACCCAGTGCCCCAGCCTCTTCCAATCCTCTCAACTCCATCTGACCTCTCCGCTCAGCTGTCTCCGCCTCCTTCCCTTCCGGCTGAATGGATCCCCTGTCTCTTTCCATAAGTATCGAGGTAAAATACTCATTTAGTACCTCTGCCTGCTCCCCCACCTCCTGAGCCCATCCCTCCCCCAGTCCTAATCCTGCAGATCTGTGCTCCCCCTTTTCTTTTCTCCCCTATGTATCTATAAAATCCCTTTCCACCCCTCCAGAAATCCCTAGACAGGTTTTGCTCCATCCTCGCCTTGGCTCCCCTCACCACTCTGGTGACCCTCCTTGCTGCCATTTTGTAGTCTCCCCTCTCCCATGGCCCCTGGGTCTTAAAACATGCCATAGGCAGCTCTTATCCCTCACCGCCTCTCTTGCACCTCCCTGGCCCATCAGTACGGCTTGTTGGCTCTACCATTATTACTCCTTACCCTTGTACATGAGCTAGTAGCCTCCTGCACCCCTTTCTTAATGGTCTCCCACAAGCTACCAACATCCATGTCTGGCCTAATCTTGTTCAAGCTCCTCCTTAGAACCCTGCCCATACCCACAAAGTCTGCCCCCCTTTCCAAGACACTTTCTTTTATCATGTGTGTTAAAGCACAACTTGTATTTTTGCCATACTCTTTCAAGTCATGCTGCACTGCTTCAATGTTTAGGGGAGAAAGTAAAAATTCAACAAGGTGGGTGGGTGGGAAGAAAGAGGTAGTGAGTTTTAAAGTATTGGACTCGGCCACGCTATTTCTCTGCAATATGGCACTTCGCTTCACTGTGCAGAGCACCACACCACTCCATTTGTTTTTACTGGGTTCACCACAACATAACCCAGATAGGCCATCTTAGGGTAGCTGGTTTATTCCACTGGGGTGTCACACAGCCGAGGCACACTGATGAGTCCTGGTAGAACGAAACACGTGTATATGCCTTTTGTTAGCACCCTTTGCAGACTGTGTGAGAGACCTTCCGGTACCATGCATTTCTGCTTAAAGTTGAACCAACATAATATTCTTTGGTGATTTGCATATACAACCCATGGTGCTTTGCATTGTGGGGGTATGTGTGATTTTGTATTTCTTTGAAACTTGGCTTCCTGGCCAGTGCCCTTTGGGGTAATCATTGCCTCAGTGGTTGCATGCTGAGGTCCTTTGTCTTTTAGCCTGTTTTTGGTTTTTATTGGGTTCACCACAACATAACCCAGATAGGCCATCTTAGGGTAGCTGGTTCATTCCACTGAGGAGTCACACAGACAAGGCACACTTATGAGTCCTGGTAGGATGAAACACGTGTGTGTCTCTTCTGTTAGCCCCCTTTGCAGACTGTGTGAGAGACCTTTCAGTACAATGCAATTCTGCTTAAAGTTGGACCAACATAATATTCTGTGGCGATTTGCATATACAGCCCATGGTGCTTTGCATTATGGGGGTATGTGTGATTTTGTATTTCGTCATAGTCACATCTCATGTCCTGGAAGGCAAGGTCTGAATTTTGAAAAAAAAGATGACATTTAAAACCAAGGGCTATGAGTATCATGTTCACATAATCTTCACCTTAATGAGAATCTGACCATATTACAGGATGAGATGCCTCCCATAGGGGAAAACAACTGACACAAACTGAGCTGGTTCTATAAAGGCCAATACACTGGCACAGCTCAAGGGAAAATATATCATGCATTGAGCCCAAGAACATATAAATCATACAAATCATCTGTATAATGCTCTTGAGCTCTGTTCATGATATGCTTTTCCCTTGAGCTGTGCCAGTGACGTAAGCACGTTAGAGACACTTTCACTTACTGCCGGGTTTTAGTATTTGGGGCAAGCAGTCAGATTTGGAGCCATGGAAGCAACCAGTGTGTACTCCCAAAATCCATGTGTTGTTTACAAACCTGGAAACAAGACAGGGCTTAGATATACCCCACAATGGTCAAAGGAAACAAACAGTTCTAATATAACATAGATGCAAATGATGTGATTTACATTAGCAATAAGATAAATGCTTTTCATGGAAAGAGTGGTAACACAGTGGAACACACTGCCCAAAGAAGTGGCACCCTGTAAGTCGGTGGGCAGTTTTAAGAGAGGATGGGACAAAGTGAGGGGGAAGGTCACCATTATGCAGGTGAGGGGGAGGGGCAGCTGCAGTGTAATGGACTGCTAGCTGCACATTCGAGAAGACTTGATAGACCGTATGGCCTGCATTTGCCAGCAGTTTCATATTTTCATAGAAAAGAGGGTGTTGGTTGTGCTGGAATAAATCAACACCCAGAGGCATAGTGAAGCATGAGATCATATGGTGAGTATATTGAGCCCCTGGAAATGCAGTCATCCCAATGCAACCAGAGCGCTACAGTATGTTATTGCACTTATAAAAAGAGTTCAAAATAAAAAGTCAAAAAAGTTTAAAACGAAGAAATATGATACAATAGCTTTTTAATTAATATAAAATAATTATTTAGTGGGACTGGTACCACTAACAGGCACTAATATAGCCTACTTGGTATCACGTTGTTTCATCACAAACATTTTGTTGCAAACACTTCATCGCAAACAACTTCAGCCTACTTACATGAGTGTGCCTGATGGCACTTATTAACAATTACTGTGATAATGATGATCTATCCCTGTGAGGCTGCCTACTGTTTGTACTGTAGCTGCTCTTTGATGGAAAGGGAACTAGGAGAATTTTGGGAAGGAAGTAATTAACACATTGCTCTGGAAACTGGGCCCAAAATGCACCATTTCACAACTTACATTTTCAAAATTTCCTGGGGACATGTCCCTAGACCCCCCACCCAGAGAAATTAGTTTTCAAGGCCAAGTGCACTCCTTCTGTCAACTGCTAGACCCGCCACTGGTTAAGTGTTGCGTAGCCTTTTATAATGTTGCCAGTACCAGAAAATTGGAGTATTTTGCTTTTTCACAGGACCTGTCCCTTATCTTCTGTGATCTACTTATGTTTTTCCTAATGCATACCATGATTTTGTCACCCTTGCTGCTGCTGCCTTACCCTGCTGCTCCCACTCAAAGTTGCTGCTGATCAGTACTATTAAGTCTTTTTTTTTTTTTTTGCTTGCTTTCCGTAATCGCCATGCCAATCAGGTAGTGTTTTGTATGTTCTCTTTTCCAGAACGTTATTACCTTCCATTTCTCAACGCTGAACTCCATCTGCCATTTGTCACCCATTCATAAACCCTGTCCAGGTCTTTCCACATTTCATTTATCTCCTATTGCAATATAACTACTTTTCCCAGCTTGGTGTCTTAGCAAACCTAGTGATTCAGCTACGAATGCCCACCTCTAGTTCACCTATGAATATACTGATTAGTGCAGGCCCCAGAACCGACCCCTGTATAACCCCCTTGGTCACCTGTTTCCATGATGATTAGTCACCAATGTATATTACTCTCTGCCTCTTATCCTTCATCCAGTTTTTAACCCATTTCAGCATAACCCTCTGTTATACCTACTAGGTTCGCAAGTTTATAAACTAGCTTCCTGTGTGGTACAGTATAATCCACAGGATTCCCCACATCCAATTCCTTGGTGACATGTTCAACGAACGAACAAAAAAAAAAAAAAAGCTATGTGGTTTGTTTGGCATGAGTTCTCCTTACAGAATCCAAGTTGTTGTTTTGTTGAGTGTTTGAACATTCTGTTGCTTAGAACCGTCTCCAAGCAGCTCGCCAGGAACTGAAGTCAAGCTCACCGGTCTAACTGCAGCTTTTTTTTTTTCTTTGTCACTTAAAATTTATAAAATGCCATAATCAAGATATACATATACAAACAGCATTCCAGCATTTCATATACACAGCATATAAAGTTAATAGGCCTCAGGCCTCCTATTCCCTTGCATTGTATTCTGTGCTATATATCAGTTGACATTTTTGTCCAGGCTAAGCATTGGAATTCTCCCCATCTGGGTAGCAGCTCTGGGTAATAATTGGCTGTACACCAACAACTGTAGGTATAGGCATGTGTTATCTGGGGCCTGACTATCACTTGAGGAAAAATGCACATATGTAGATAAAGTATCTTCGCAGTCACCAAGAGGGGCAGCTAGCAGGCGGAATGCATCTACACACAAACACTAACACAACATAAGCAGCACATCAGGTTAAAGCAGTCCCAAGTGGTCAACAGGGCCAGGGTTTAAGATATTACCTTGTAAATTTCTCTACAGACCCTGCACTGAAAATGTAATGTTCAACTGGAGTAAAAGGAGCTAAATCTAGTATGAGTGAATAGGGTTTGTTTGGTGTGTATTTGAGGCATGTTTTAGTTTGAGTCTCTTTGTGTGAGGCTGTTACCCTACGGAGATTGTAATGAGTGCTTTGGGGGGGGGGGGCACCAAACTTTTTCAGATAAGCTGTCATGGCATGACAGATGTCGTGAGATAGTCACTCTAGTGGTAAGCACTCCAGGGTGTCTGACAGCCACTCTTTGTATGTGGTGGTCTGGGATCCAACTATCTTTTAAAAAATGTCCCGTTTGGCTGTACTGGCAATCAGATATATGTTGTGTTGTCTGCTGAGTGCCACTCTAAAGTTGCATATGTTACCAACCACACATATGTCCATTTCGAGTAAGTTGTCATATCCCAGGAAGGGGTTGAACTTTGATTTGATCTCTTGCCAAAATGTCTGGATCAGCGGGCACTGCCATAATAGGTGGATTAGGGACCTTCTTGATGGTCACATCTGTAGCATTTGGGGTGAGGCATTTATTTCATTTTATGGAGCTTTTTAAGGGTATAGTACATGTTGTTTTGCATTTCATATTGTTGTATCTTAGAGCAATTAATGAGGTCATTTTCCTTGAAAATGATCAAAGTTTAGTCCAGTCCCAGCCTGTGGCATCTAAGGCTAGCCTTGGTGCTCCACCAAGTAATCATTTCTCTAGCTTCCCCATGAATTTTGGAGACTTGTGCGTTATACCAGATCGAAAAAGATGATGGGTACTTCAGTAAGCTTAAGAGGGAGAGTTTCCGTTCTGCATTTTGATGATGTGGTGGACAGATCCCCCGAGTGTTGCACCATGGCATGTTGTAACTGGATACAGTGGTATGCATCTGTCGGTTTAAGATGGTAGGTATGCTGCAGTACCTGAAAGGGGATGAACCCCGTGGGGTGCATAATATCTTGTGTACAATTTAATCCTCCATCTTTCCAGTGTCTCCAGTTGACAATGGATCCATATACTTGTATGCTGCCACTCCTCCATAGTGGCTGTGCTATGCATTTTCTGAGTGTGCTTTGAGTTTTCTTGAAGACCTTAATCAAATCTGAGTGTTTTCTATGGGGCTTTTGTGCAGTGATTGAGAAACAGGGCTGTAGACCATGGCTATTAGGGCCATATCTGCCACAGTGTCCAAGTTTCTTTCCATTTCCAGCCATTCTAGTTTAGTGGTTTGCTGGCACCGTATCTTCTGCAGTCCACAAGGAGGCATTTCTCAACTAGGAAGCCCTGTGGTATAACGTAATGTCTAGTACTTTGAGGCCTCCCTTATCAGTGAAGAGGGCCATCCTCTGTACGGAACCACTGGGTTTCTTGTCAGCCCACATAAGGTCAGAGACGAGTCTCTGTGCTTCCTTTAAACATTTTGCAGAGATTCCAGTATGCATTACGCACATGGTGAAGAGGATCCTTGGTAAAATGTTCACTTAACAGAGGCTAACGCACTGACCCATGGGACATGCAAAGTGTCCCAGCGATTCATGTCATTCTTGATGTCTGCCAGAACATACTCCATGTTCTGCATAACAGAGTCCATAGGGGAAGGATAAATGGAGACCCCCACTTATTAGATGGATGTGGGTTTCCATTGTATGCCTGTGTCAGCTATCAAATTCTGGGTGCATTTGTTGTTTAATGGTACGATATCTAATTTGTCAATGTTCAGTTTGTGGCCAGATGAATGTGGAGGGTTGTGGGATAACAGATGGACCGGACACCGAACTTCAAGTTCAACACACAATCTCTATGTGATGTTTATTCAAAATGCAGACGATAACCCTCAGCAATGGCATATCCATTCTTCAGTACATCAGTTTGTAGCAAAAGATTATGCAAATCTTTCCTCTACACTTAGCCAGCACCTACTGACTCTCTGATCTTTGATCTAACTGAGCAGTTGATATACAGCCTCCCCTCTGTGGGTCTTGTTTGCTTGGGTGGTGGGGGGGCTGAAATAAAAATAAATAAATAAATAAAACAAGCTAAAGACAAAGAACCTCAGTGCAGAAGCACTGAAACAAGGGTTACCATAAAGGGCATTGACAATAAGACAAGTTTTTTGGTTTTTTTTTTTAATCCTTCCGGAGTCCCTCCGGAGTCGCATCCTCAGGATGCGCCAATTAAGCCTGACCCTACCGCCGCCTTACCTGACTGCTCGGGTCCCTCATCCTGCTGTGGATAGCCCCCCACGTGGGGTCGGGGTGGGCCCACCCCCAAACCTTCAAATCTCATCGGGCCCCGAGGCAGCTGGGTAGGCGGAGACAAATCGGGACTCGGCGCTTCCATCCCCCGACTCCGGAGGGTGTTTTTCCATTTTTCTCTTTAGGACATCACTTGCCCAGACATCAAGGCTCAAGCGCCCGATGTCGTGACGCCCTCTCCCACAGTTTCATGGACGGAAGTTCTTATGCCCAGGCCTGGCCAATAGTCAGTGTCACTCTGCCTCCCCTCCCTCCCAGAGAAGGGGAGCTGTCCATAGGACGGCAACCTTTCTCCCCCCAGCCAGCCCTCCAGCTCCCGGGCTCATTCCTGAACCCGGGTCAATGGCGTCACGAGTGGAAATCCAACCGCTGCACCGGAGGGCCGGCAATAAGCAAAGTTTTAAAAAACACATCATCACACATACTTCCATAATGCAAAGCATCATGGGATATAGGCAAATCACTATGACATTTCAGACTTGTACAACTTACAGCAATTTATATGCACTTTAAATAGCACAACTAACAATTTTTATAATACAGTCCCCTAGTAACTTTTTACCTTTAACACCTAGTGCCATGGTATTTTTAACATTTACAGGTTTCATACACATAAGGTATATACATCAAGGTATTTTATGACATAGTGCTATTGCATACTAAATCCAACAATGAGGAACACGGCCCGTTGTTTTACATCAGCTCAGAGGTTACAACAATAACCTCCCTGTACGAGGACCTGAGAGGGAAACGGAAAATTAAAGAGGGCACTATAGCATAGTCAAATAGGGAAGGGGGTGCCCATTGGTGGCCAACCTTATAGACTAGAAATTGTAAAGAATAGATTAGGCTAAGAAATAGAAGAGCTGTTGCAATGGATTTAAGAAAAGGTCGGTCCTCAAGAGTGGCAGGGGCTCCCTGTCACAAAGAAGTGCCAAACTGCTGAATGATGTGCATCAACTTTGGTATGGAGGAGACTGGGTCACTCAGGGTCAGAAGGACATTGTCCGCATATGAGAGGATCTTGTCAGAAGTGCCAGCCATCTCAGTCCTATGAATCGCAGGCTCCTCTAGGATCTTCCTTGGTTAGGGTTCTAGGGCCAGGTTGAAAAGTGTCATGGACAGGGGGCATCCCTGCCGAGTACCTCTGTGCATCTGGAACTCTGGAGATATGAGCCCTTTTCGGGCCACTGTTGCCCATGGATTGTTGTAAAGCAGATGTATAATCCGGATCACAGATTGGGGGAGCCCTATAGTTCCAGAATTCTGAAGAAACAGGACCACTCAACTATCAAATGCTTTTCAGTGTCTAGTGTTATTAGCACTGCAGGATCTGTGCTTGGCCTCTTCTGTCAAAAAGGTCACTTTCTTAGTGTTATCGGATATGTGTCTTTCCAGCATAAAAAGCCTGTCTGCACTGGGCTAACCAGGGATGGGAGTACTGTCAGAAGTGTTTTAGCCATTACTCTGGCAAAGACTTTGGCATCAGAGAAGGGTAATCAGAGGATAGACAGAGCATGTGGTAAGGTCCTTGTCTGGCTTAGACAGGACTGTAACAATGCTGGACATCATGTTTTATGGGAGCGACCCTGTCTTCAGTGCCTCTGTGAAGAGTTTACGCAGGACAATGGTATTTACAAATATTACGTAGAAATCTGGCATGTATCTATTACTACTTGAGGCTTTTCCTCTGGGTAGGTTGAGCAGTGCTTCCATCACCTCATTCTCTGTGATGTCCCAGCCTACTTGTTCAGTCTGCTGCTCCATCAGTGCAGGAAGTGACATGTCTGCTAGGAAGGCTTCAACCTGGTCAGTCATCCAGTGTGTCTGAACCACAGAGTGACTGACAGAACTGCGCAAATTTCAAGTTTATCTCTTGTGGTTCTGTGGTGGTTCATTGGGATCCCCCCTTCTTGACAGACACAATGGAGGAACTTGCTTGCCCCTGCTTGAGCCTCAAGGCTAGTACTCTTGTGGTCTTTGGACCACTGGCCACATAAGTCAGTTTTGTTTTCCTGAATAAAAACTCAGTTGTTTCTCTGAGGTCCTCATTATATTTCTTCCATGTTTCCATCCATTAAGCCACAGTTCCTCTCTATGTCCACCTGTTTTCTATATCTAGGAGGCAGTATAGCACAGTGGTTTAAGGCTCCGAGCTGCAAACCTGGAGACCTGGGTTTGAATCCCAAAGCCCCCACTTGCATACTGTGTGACCCTGAGCAAGTCACTTAACTTCCTTGTGCTCCCAGATCGCACCTGGAAACAAGCTCTGGCTTAGTGTGCCTTTCCTGGTTAAACAAGTTACCCTTTCCCTACCTTTCCCTATCCTTAATGATATTTAGCAATTTGAGCCGTCTCTCGCGCTCGCTTGCTTGCTTCTTCCAGAAGGTACTAAATGAGATCAGTTTTCTGCATTAGGCACATTTGAGGGCTTCCCATATTGCAGTCCTGGAGGTTTCTGTCAATCTCTTTTCAGCCAGGAAAGAGAACATAAACTGTCTTATTTCCACTTGATTCTGTTCCTGGTTGATCACGAAAGTGTTCATTCTCAAACGGCTGGTTCTGCATGTGTCATCTTCTATTTGTAGCATTGTTTCACAGGGACATAGTTAGAAATGGTCATCGGTAGGATCTGGACATCCTGAATCCAGGACACTACACCCTCTGAGACTACCCAGTAGTTAATTCTGCAGCTGGAGAAGTGAACCGCCGATCAAAATGTGTATGCAATATCTAAGCAGTGTATCAGTCTCAACGCATCTATGATGCCTTGATTGTACAAGATTCCCTCCAAGGTCCTTGTGGCTTGCGACCATGGTCTGCTGGCGTTAGTGCTATCTTTGGTCGGCTCCATAATCAAGATTAGCTCTCCGCCTATTAAACATGCAGTGGTCAGTATATTTATTAAGTTGTTCTGACAGCTCTAAAAAGAGCTCAAGTATGTCAGTATTATGCCCACAGATGTTTACCAAAGCAACTTTGGTGGAGTGCAGCGTATCTTGCCTGCTACCAGCAGGATCCACTCCTCCTCTTCTTGTCTCCATGAGTGCTCCAGTGAGAAGCCTAGCACCCTATGAATCAAAATAAGAGTTCCCCCCTGGCGATTTCTGGATCCTGCACAGACTGCAGTATAACCAGAGTACACGGAGTCCTGACAGGGTAGCCTGTCATCACTGGCTAGTCTGACGGAGCCCCCTGCACAGTCCTGCTGCTTGAGTGAGCGTGGGTCATATTCCCACCACAGCATGCCAGTACCATAAAGTTCAGGACAGCAGCACTTACAGTCTAACAGTGTACCAAGGAGCCACGGAAAACTAAGTGAGGGGTCTACCTCCAACCACTACTTTGCAGCCACATATTTCGACCTGTTTCCCTTCCCCCATGCCCCAATTACTCACAGTTTGTTGATCTACATAAAAGGAGTCCATCACAAATAGGCAAGAAGGGGGCTGGGATAGTTCACTGTAAGTGGCTCTGTGGATAGAGGCTACACTATCTGTCCACTGCAGCCATGTGTTAATCTAGGAGAACAAAGGAAGGCTTTCCTTTCTCAGCCATAAGCAGTGAGCAGTTGATTAAAGGGTATGGCTTAATGACTGAATTCCGTGTTCAACCTGGGGCATCTGACAGTGGTGAAATCAGATAGTTACCCCTGTACACAAAGTTCACATAGGACCCATTAGGTCCTGGGCTGGTCTGGCTGGACTCTGATATGGGAATATGTTGGGGTATTACAAGGCTAGGCCCTTTTCAGCAGCCTCCAGTGTCAAATATGTTTGTGGCCCAGTTTTCAGGCAGACTCTGAGGCATGCAGGGTACATAAGGTGAAAGTGGGTAGCTGTCTTACGGAAACACTCCATAATGTCCAGATATTTGTCTCATTGATACCAGACTCCTGGGCTCAGATCGCGGAAGAGACGAACAGCGTGTGTTTGGTAGACAATCGAGTTATTTTGTGCTTGCTTTTGCACATGCAAATTTATCCTGGAAGTTAAAAACCACATGCTGAAGACTCTTGATCTGTCATGGGGCCCCGGTTTCAGCACCAAGCTACTGTGTGCACGCATAACTTTGTTTGCCTGCTGGGGGCCCAACGAGTTCTTTAAGCATTGTGTTGGAGAACACTGCCTTCTGGGGGGCCAAAAGCTAGCAAAGTTGTTGCATCTAGAGTAATTTTCTTAATACTCCATGCGCTCCTCGAGTTTCTTCAAACAATGGCTGTCCTTTATACAGTCCTTCTTTCCTACTTCAGGCATCCCCCAGGGCTAGGGTTGCGAAGTCTGAACCTTTCGCATCCACACTCCAGAACAACCTTAATCACTCCCCTAAGTTCTGGAAGGTAATTAATGCCCTTTTCTCTCCTCCGATCCAGTCCCCTCTCCCTGTTCTCAAGATGTGTGATACTTCTGTCTCTGACCCGGCTGCAGCTGCCTCATTTTTCAATTCCCTTTTCACCTCCTGTGTCCAATCCCTCCTCTCTTCCTCCTCCTCCTCTACCCTCTCACTCTGCTTCTCTTACTGTCCTACTGCCACACTCCTCCTTTTTTTTCTTTCTCACCCACTACCCCTACTGCTGCTCTTAAGGCCCTTCTGGATCTAAATCCACATAAGAGTGGAAGCCCTGTTGGTCTTGATTGACCCCAGGTGCCTGTACCTCTCTGCTCATGCCACTGCCCCCCCCCCCACAACCTCAACTTCTTGTTCTCCTTATCCTGTGCTCCCAACTCTCAGAAGAAGTTGGCTACTGTCACTTCCTCAAAAAGACCCTCTCAGCCCACACCTTTTTTTTCTTACTTTTTATTTGTATTTTATACATATGCATAAAACATATTTCCAGAGCACGTAGCAACATCAATGACATACATTAAACATTACTAAGGGAGTTTGATTATATGCTACAGTTGGTACATCATTTGGATATAGTAATCTAGCTATAAAGAGAATTATAAAGCAACAATAGGAGTCATACAAGCAGTCAAAGCCCAAACATGACACTATCCACTATAAAAAAATCAGCATGATGTAACAGACCTTTCTGGTCCTTTAGTTAGAATCTTAAACAGGAGTAATTCAATGTTCTGCATTCCAGAGCTCCTTTATAGCCCTAGTATATAGGATGAGATATTATACGTTTCTGAATTTGATCCCAGGCATTTAGATCCAAGATAAAAGGTTTAACGGAGTAAAGATAATACCACACTTATTCTAAGGATATTAAATATTATTTTAGTGAGCTACAGACCAGCTCCAGGGCACTTCACCAACATACTAAACTTTAAGTGAAGGCCTTAGACGTGGAGGCTATCTCTCCTGGGAATCAAGATCGTTTAGCAATACACTATTTGATATAATCAAAAAGTAGTAAACAACATTCCAATATTTAGCCGCATCACATCACTTTATGTAACAATGAACGATTACATCTTCTGAGCTGAGATTACCAGTTAACTAGGCTCTAAAGAGCTGTCGTGACTTAAAATGTGCCAAAATGTTTCCCCAAGCTAATCAGTCACTGTACTGTTCAGAGTCTGACCAAACTGTCCATAGAAAGACTTGCTCGTTTGGAAAGAACACCTCACCAAGAAAACATTAGGCCCCTAAACATGAGGCAAAATTAGAGCAACAGAGAAACGGCTGAGGTCACCTCCCCTCTGAACCAAACAAAAAGTTTAGAGCAGTACACTCATGGCAAGGAGAAAAAGAAATAAAATACTACATTAAGCAAACCAGCATGACAGTCCCGATTTAAGATGAAAGCCATTATTCTCCAACCAGTCAATCTTCGTCCGATTCCTCCACAGATGGCCCTTCCTCATGAATCCTCCGTGCTGTAATTTTCTCGACATAAGCCCCGGCCTCTTTAGGATCGGTGGAGTGGTACTGCTTACGACCATCAGCAAAACAGAGTCGGTCTGGAAAAGCCACAGAGAAGGGTATATCCAATTCTCTCAATTTGTATTTCACACCGTCAGTAGCCTTACGGTGCATTCTAGTTGCATGGGGAGGTCCGGAAAAAACAGAACTCTGGACTCTTCACGGTAGATCGGACTTTTGTTTCTAATTGTACCCAATACCAGGTCCCGCTCTGCTCCCGAGGAAAGTATAACTAAGATAGTGCGAAGGTTATCTGAGTTTGGAGGCAGGCCTGTGAGGGGTGATTCTGTATGCTCATAAGGGATTTATGGTACTGAGGCCTGTTACTTCTATGAGCCACAAGCTCAAATATACTACAAGATTTTCACCCTCCGATCCTTCGGGAAGGCCTAAAATCCGGATGTTGGCGGCTCTTACTGTGTTTTCGAGCTGCTCCACATTGCTTCTTAAAGCTGCCTGTTCCTTGATAGAAGTGGCTGTTGCCGCTTAAGGCCTTCCCGGCTGTTGCCTCAGCTTGTTTAGTAGTCTCTCCCATAGCATCCAATCTCATTTCCACTGCCTGGAATTTCAAAGAGAAACCAATTATTTTACCAGGTGAGACACACTAAGCTGAAAGCTTGTTTGCAGGTGCAACCTGGGAGCACGAGGAAGTTAAGTGACTTGCTCAGGGCCACACAGTATGCAAGTGGGGGCTGTGGGATTCAAACCCAAATCTCCAGATTTGCAGCTCAGAGCCTTAAACCACTGCACCGTACTGCCTCCAGTCCAGTTTTTGGTCGATTCCCTGAACGGTCTTAGTGAGGGCATCCACCACTACTTGTAGGGAATTCAGAGAAGCCGAGGATTGCTCTGTGCTAGCTGAAGTCGAAGCTCCATCCGTGTGGTCTGGTTGTTTAGTAGTCGGAGCTCGCAGTTGAAAGAAGTCTTGCTTTGTCAGCTTAGTTTTCCCCATATTGGCTTGAATATTAGTTCTACAGCTACAGTAGACACTATCTTAAGCAGTAGTTTGTGTCTTGTAGCAATTTTAACGCTGAAGCGGGTATTTTAACTGTAAAACAGGGCTTTTCTCTGGAGCGCCAGAATTTTGCTGCTTCTGGCTGGACCGCTGGCTCTGCCCCCAGCCCACACTTCTTTTTAAAAGAGTCACTTGCCGCGACGTCCATAAGCTGCTTGCCACACTAAAAGTGGACAAACCCGCCGGCCCTGATGGTCTCCCACCCAAATTCCTTAAAATTGCTGCACCTCATATTGCTCTCCCAGTCACTAAGCTCTTTAAATCTGTCCTTCTCAACTGGTACCATACCCAACCTATGGAAATCGTCCACAGTCATCCCTTTGCATAAGAAAGGAAATAAGTCATCTCTTGAAAACTACCACCCAACATTACTCCTATCTGCCCTTGCCAAGCTACAAGGAAAAATTGTGCACAAGCAATTAGTGGACTACATGCAAAAATACAACCTCACTTGCCCAGAACAGCATGGCTTTCACAAAGATCACAGTACCAACACAGCCATGACTGAATTCACCAATGTCATATCAGGGTTTTAAATAATTGATTAGCAGTTTTTTTCTTGGGACTTTACTAACTGTACAGAAAGTATTTATATAGATTTTCTAGAAGTGCTGTGTTTGTTAAACACAGTGAGGCAAGAGCTATGCATTTTCACAAAGATTTAGCACTTTTATGAGCAAAACGCTAATCAAATTTTAGAGTTAAATAAATCCCTGCATATACCAATCTATGGACATGGGCCTTGCCACCAGATCCATGTTTGCGGACCTGACAAAGGCCTTTGACTTGGTTGATCATAAACTGCTCACTGACAAAACTGTTTGACCTGGGCCTAGGATCATCTACTCTAAATTGGTTCGCAGACTACCTGTATAATAGAAAGCAGGTTGTAAAAATAGGAAACGTTCTGTCCACAGTAAACAGTATCACCAGTGGTGTCCCTCAAGGCTCCATTCTCGGCCCCTCCTCTTTACCATATTCATTAATCACCTACCCATAGTCTGCAAACCCATACAATCCCTACTGTATGCAGATGATGCAGTACTTTTCACACACTGCAAAGATATTGATACCATCAACCATTCATTCAGCTCCTAACTCATCAGGCTCCAGGAATGGTTTTCTTGCGAAAAAATGGTCTTTAATCTCCCTAAAACCCAATCAGTGCTATTCGGGACTAGGCATTACCTAAATAAGATTTCCCCTAAATTCTCCATACTTATTGCAACGGATTCCTCCTTACTAAGCACCACTTTCTTTAAGTACCTGGGTGTTCATCTCGATTCACCACTGATGTTTGAGCCACATGTCTAGTATACTACGTCACTTCTCCATCAGAAACTTGGTTCACGCTACCGAATTAACAAGTACCAAACAGCCACTGCCAGACTACAGATTGCACTGGCAAAACTCATCCTCTCCCTTGACTACGGTTCTGTTATTGACAATGCCGCAAACAAGTCTACTCTACTAAAAAAAAAAAAAAGGACACCCTTTACTACAAAATTGGTAAATTTGCCTCTGGCAACAGATCAAATACACACCACTGCTTGGTCCTTGACTCCCTAAAACGGCTTCCACCTGACTGCAAAGCCAATCTGGCTTTTGACACTTTTGTCAAGAAAACTATCCAATCAGGTACCCGTGCCTACTTAAAAGACCAACTGTCATTCATAGACCTCCCTGCTTCCCACTGTACAGCAAATGATAACCTCATATTCCCAATGTTCCATACAAACATGGGAGAACATTCTTTTAGTTACCGCACTGTCTTTGTCTGGAATACCCTTCCCACGTCTGTCAAAAAATCCACCTCCACCCCAACCTTCACAAAGCTCCTAAAATCACACTGCACATCATCCCAAGCGTGCCACTGCTTCCAATAACATACACAAGTCAAGCAATCCTACACCTCTGCCCTCCACAACCCTAACTTCCCACCTCCTCAACCCCCTACTACCTCACTTACCTACCCCAACACCCCCCTTTCAAATGCACTTACCCCCCCCCCCCCACAAATGCTGTCAATGCTCTTATCTCTTTATGACCTAGGCCAGCTGATAGCCAACATACCTAACTTGCATCTTTCGTCCCCTATTTTTCTCTTTTTTTCTCTCTTCCTTTTTCTTTTACTACTCCCTATTCTTTTTCTCCTTTTACTCATACTTGCCACGCATTTACTTACTGCATAGTTTTCTACTACTTTGTTGTACTCCCCCAGTACCATACATTTCTGACATTCTCTTTTGTACATATTCTTCCAGGACAAGTGTTGTTACCTTTGCTATTGTGCTTAACTTGCTGTACCATGTTTTTATGCTGAACCTGAAATGTTGTTTATAGTCCTATCTCCACTGTGTGTGCAATTTTTGCACCCGGGTCGTGACTGAAAAAGGCACCTGCCCCAGTGCACACACCTGGGAAACAAAGTTTAAACAAATAAAGTCCGCTTCCTAAAGAAAGTGACCTATATCCCCCTAGAAACTTTCACAAATTCCAGGAACACCTCGCTCTCTCCCAACTCTCCTCTTTTTTTGATCCAGCCTCCTTCTCCACCCCTTTCCAGCCTGGCTTTAGGAAGTCCCACTCCACCTCCACCTCTCTCTGCGCCGGCTCCCTGATACTATCCCCTCTGGCATGGATCAGGACCTTGCCACCTTCGCCATTTGCATCAACTTAGCAAAAGCTTTCAATACTGCTGCCCACCATATTCTCCTGGACAAGCTTAAGGCAGCTGAACTTTCTGCCTCTTCAGCTAAGTGTTTCCACTACTACCTTGATGGCAGGTCACAAGCTGTCCATATTTGAGACTAGCTCCCCCCCACCCCCAAATCAGCTCAGGCATCCCCCAAGGGTCTGTCCTTGGCTAAATGTGTCTTTTCCATTTTTGTAAACAACCTCCCCACTGCCTGCTGCTCATGTTCATTCATATGTATGCCACTGATATGGTTCTCTTTACCTTTAACCTCACTAACCAGCTCCAACTGGACTTTAACGACATCCAGCACTGATTCTGAGAAAATCGGTTATCTCTCAATTAATACAAAGAAAATTAGTCACTATGACTGCTGGGAGCAGGCAGAGGTTTGCTGTCCCTCCTCCTCCTCTCTTCCTTCCATGCCACTGATACTGCAGCTATTGAAGAGGTCTCCTCCTTCAAGTACCTCAGGGTCTGGTTCGAGCACCATCTTGATTTTCCTGTTCAAGTGGATGCAATCCACAACAAGCTCCACCCCCAACTTGAAGCACTTTACAGAAGTAAGGGAAGCATTCTGCTCCCTGTTCTTCACCCAAGAGGATTTTTGACTAAGGAGACACTCTTTACAGTGCTGCTCCAAAGGTTTACTTTAGCTATAGACTGGACCTCCTCTTTCATTCATTCTGTCAATTTGCCTTTGACAAACCCCTGTGTACTCACCACTGTTCACTGCCCTCTCCCTCCTCTCTCTTGATGCCAGGCACCTTTTCCATCGTGCCCCCTTTATCTCCAAATTTTGGTTTGGCTCCTTCCTCCCATCTTGCTTCTCTTCTGTCCGCCCCCTTTCTACCTTTTACTCCTTCACAATGCTTGCATGCATTCTCTTGTTCTCCCACCAATGAATCCTGCAGCTGGCCAAGCTGCCTTCTCATTCCACTTTCTAAAATGAGGGCTCTCCCTTCCATTTGCTCTACTCTGTTCCTTCTCACTCTGAAATCTCTCATTCGTGATTTCTCTACTCACCCCTGTATCTATTTCTGATACTGGGGTGGGCTTCTGACACCAGTCTTCCATGCTACAATGACACTCATCGAGGTATAGGTCAGGAAACATAGGAAAACCAGGAGCAGTTGTAAAATTCCCAAGTAACATTTTATTATTATCAATAACAGCAAAATAAAAACAGGAATCATTCAATACAACTATCTACAAAGGCAGTACAGAGCAAACAATCTGAGGGAATCTCTAACTCCAAGTTTGTTTCTCAGCCTCTCTCTTTTTCTCTCTCTAGCAAAAGCATTGCTGCTCTTGCCGGCCTGCGGCAAGGCATCCGCTTGCGGTGCCGACATCCTGGGTTCGGTGACAGACTCGGAAGTCAGGGGGGGGAGAAGGATCAAAGCGTCTGGGACTGCTCTCCTTCCGGGGGAGTGCCCAGTGCTTTACAGATCCCTGGTGGAGGCTGCAGGTATCACTGCAGCCGACGACTTACTCAAGGTCCTGGAATTCTTCGGCCACAGAATTTTGTGCAGAACTTGCAACCTACCGCAGAACTTCTGCGGTGCCACAGAATTCACTGTTCTTGGTGATTCTTTATTCATATTTCTCTTTATCCATATAACCTGGTTCCCTTCCCCTCTTTTTATATCCAGAATCCCTCTATGCTCAGAATGGGATGGTATCAATGATACAACATCATAAATTAGCTAATTAAATTGGCTGCATTCTGCCACTGAAATGAATAGTCACTTATCTACCACAGCTCACACTGCCAGAGGCGAAGGCACAGCACATCAGGCACGATGATATTTGCTCAACCTGCACTACAGCCTAATACAATTTTCAGTCTTACGTTATTACACTAGGGCCAACTTAAACAAAGCCTTGACAATAACGTAGACCTGTTAAGTCCATGCCTTACTTTGTACAAACCTATTTTTGCCTTTAAGTAATTGAGATGCAATCCGAAATGAATAACTGGTAAAATGAATTAAGCTGTCATTTTTAAGAAAAATAAATATACCAAGAAAAGTGGAATATAATAATGTTTAGACCTGCTGAAAGAATAGACCTGTTAAATAAATAACTGCGTTGTACACATTTTTGCCAGGGTTATTAATTACATAGTCATTGGTTGACAAAATCACCTAAAAAAGTTACAAAGAAATGTTTTGTGCAGGGCCAACTGTTGGGCCAGAGGGTAGCATGTTGTGTTCCCACACCGGCAACTCAGGTTCAGAGATGAGCTCTGGGAGCTGGCTGGGCAGCACAAGGATTGGGGGACCACAATGCAGTTCTGAGCCTGGGAAGGTATGGTGCACTGTTCTGTCACATGGGGGACACATTGTGATGAGCTGGAGAGCTTTATCTTACAATGGGTTCACATGCATGTCATGGCCTGATGGTGTTATGTAGTATGTCTGGGGAAGCAGGCCGGCATGAAAAATGAGTTTTGCAGCATCTCCTCTACTCTCTTTATTCCATTTCCAAAGGGATCTGTATGAATGAGAACACAATTGCATGGAAATATATATATATATGTGTATATATATATATATATATATATATATATATATATATATATATATATATATATATATAGAGAGAGAGAGAGAGAGGGAAAAAATACATATATATATAGATAGATATAACACACACATATTTGTATGAATGTTACAGATTGCATATAAATATATAAGAGATATACAGTAGGGTCCTAATGAATGGTGTAGACAGCACATATAAATGTATAACTGATACACAGTGGGGACCTCATGAGTGGTATGGACAGCATGAGTACAGAAATACCTTACTTATCACATAAGGTTCCGTCTGCATATTTAATTTGTGCAACAGGCTGGGACCTTAAGGGATAGATATTTTTTTTCTTTTTTAGGCATAACATTATTTCTGTAAGTCTGCTATTTTTTGAACTAGTGCTACTGTGTTTTTGCCCATCCTGACTGCTATAACCATTGCCATGGAAGTGAAGTCAGGATGACAAGCTGACACTGTGATGTGGTAGTTCGTTAGTGCCGCAGAATTTCCGCACAAATTACAAATCACTGCCGAAGAAGTTCTGCGGCAAATGATAACCTTGCCGCTGAACTCAGTCCCACTGTGCCACAGAAAAGTAGGGGCCTTGCTCAAGGGGGCCGGGCAGATGCTGGATGTATTTGCACGCCCCAACCCAGGGATCCAGCATTCACAAAAAAGTCACACCCCCCCGCCGGTATGACGCTGTGCTCCACCGTCACCAATGTCCATCGGGGGGTGGAGCCTGGGAATGGGGAGATGACAGACAGTGCAGGGCTGACCTCCAAATGGAGAATCAGGGTGCAGGCACCAAGGAAAAAAAAAAATTAATAAATAAATAAAAGCATTGCTACTCTTATTTCTGCATCCTGAGATTGTTAAAGGAAAACTGTACAAATCCCAGTCTCCGGCCCCGGCAAGGTTTACCCTCCGGTTTAGTTTTGTAACGTACAAGTGCCATTTTTCTTGCGCCGCAAGGTATTTTATTTTAACTCTGAAAAGTCCGCAACCTGGAAGTATGGCAGATGCAGGGCAGGGGCTCCATTAACTGTAAAGGTGTGGCGAAGCACCGCTTGCTTCAATACATTTTCTATTGAAGTGAGCAGTGTGACGCCACACCTTTACAGTTAATGGAGCCCCCACGCGTCCGCCATACTTACGGGTCGCGGACTTTTCAGAGTTCAAATAAAATGCCATGTGGTGCAAGAAAAACACCGCCTGTACTTTACAAAGCTAAACTGGAGGGTAAGCCTTGCCAGGGCAGGAGACTGGGATTTGTACAGTTTGCCGTAAAGAGACCAGAACTTTAAGTTTCTTTCCTTGCAGGTGCAACAAAATAAAGCACTATGTCCCAGAACTGGCCTCTTGTTGACAACTCTGCAAAAGAGTTTGTGCTGTATGTCAAGGTTAACCCCCTAAATTACAAGCAGCTTTACGAACACAAATACACAAGGAGAATGAAGAAAAAATTACTCACCGCAGTAATCTTCTTTCTTCCAAGGGGTTCTTTAGCATCAGTAATGTTTTTGCACTTAGCTGGCTAGGTGCAACTGCCCCGGAGGTGTGTCTTTAAAGAGGTATTTAAATGAGCTTAGGGACAAGCCAATCAAAAGACAGGAAATGGTGTGAACTGAGTGAGAGCGGTTGAAGACTTCAGAATTTTTTCGAGAAAAAATGAGGGCATTGCCCCAAAAAGGAATCATTAGGATTCAAACAACATGCAAATGTCCACAAAAATAGAAACAGAAACAGCAGCAACACGAGCTAAAACACATCAATAAGAAAACTCCAAATTTGATAAAAGGTGACAAGAAGAGCCCTTCTCCGACAGGTGAACCGGGGAGGAAGGGTGGGCGCATACTGATGCTACAGGACCCCTTGGAAGAAAGAAGATTACTGTGGTGAGTAATTTTTTCTTCTTACCCCAGGAGTCCTTTAGCATCAGTAACTTTTTTTGCAGACTACCGAGCAGTATCAAGTGGTAGGTGGATAGAGAACCTACTTAGGAAAGAGGCTCTGCAGAACCACCCTGCCAAATTTGGCATCAGATCTGGTCTGCACATCTAAATTGTAGTGTTTCACAAAGGTGTGCACACATTTCCAGGTAGCTGCTTTGCAGATATCCAGTAGGGGAATGTCCCTTGCTGCTGCGAGGTTGCAGTGCCCCTGGTGGAGTGGGCTCTGAGCCCCACTGGACGCTGGTGACCAGCTTTCTTAAAGCAGAATCCAATTACAAGAGACCAACCAATAAGAAATAGTTCTCTTGGTAGCTGGTCTTCCTCTGCCTACATTCCCGTAGGTGAGGAACAACTGAGTGAAAGAGCCTCTGGACTGTCTAGTATGTTCTAGGTAGTGAAAGATGGCTCTTTTGACATCCAAACTGTGGAGCTTTTGTTCGTCAGGAGTGGACTGCTCAGTAAAGAAGACAGGCAGGCAGAGTAATGGACTGGTTCAAGTGAAACTCAAACCACCTTTGGCAGAAATTTCCCATTTGTCTTGAGCTCAACTTTATCGTTGTGAGGGATGATGTAATTCGGCTCAGTGCACAGGGCCTCTAGCTCTGAAATCCTCCTGGCAGACATAATGGCTACCAGGAAGACTGTCTTCCCAAGTTACAAACTTGATGTGGGCCGTGGACATAGGCTCAAAGGGTGGATTCATGAGCCCGTCTATGCAAAGGTTCAGGCTCCAAGGAGAAACGGGCTCCCTGGTTGGAGACTGGAGGTGCAAGAGGCCTTTGAAAAACTGTTTAAAGATGTTGTGGGAAAAAAACTGATTTTTTTCTTTCCCACCGAAAGGTAGGCCGAAACTGCCACCAGGTGTAGCTTGAGGGAAGATGGTTTCAAGCCTGACGCCTGTAAGTGTACCAGGTAGTCTAACAGCTGAGGGTCTGAAGCTGATAGGGTTCAACCTTTTTGCTCTTGCACCAGAGGAAAATCTTTTCTTCTTAGTGTTCGGTTTTTAGCCATCCTCAGTATCTTAAGGACTTGTTCGGAGTACTGTGAGGATGGAAAACTCTAACTCCTCAAGAACCAGGCCTTGAGGTGAAGAGAGTGTATGTCTGGGTACTGTACTCCCATCTGAGGAAGGATCAGCAGGGAGTGAGTTGGAGGCAGATGAATGGGCCTGCTGCAGGACACTGAGAGAAGGAGAGGGTACCAGGCTTGCCTGGGTCAGTCCGGAGCCACTAGGATCTTCGATGCAGGCTGCTGTCTGAGTTTCAGCAAAACCCTGAATATCAGGGGAAAAGGAAGAAATGCATATAGGAACCTCCCTGACCAGTCCAGGATCAGGGCATCCAGAGGAAGTGTTCCTGGAACTGGGGGCTTGCAACAGTACTGAGGAAGCTGAAAACTGAGAGGCGAGGCAAACAGATCAATGTCTGGTGTGCCCCACTGCCTGAACTCTGTGGCTAGTACTTGCTTGTTCGGTGTCCATTAGCTCTGGCCTTGACTGATGCGACTTAGAGCATCTGCCAGAGTACTGAGTTTGCCTGGGAGGTGAACAGCTAAGAGCCTGACTCCCGGGGAGAATGCTAGAGACCACAGCTTCAGAGTTTCCGAACAGAGTATTCCTGATCTGGTACCACCATGCTTGTTTATGTAGAACACTGCAGTGACATTGTCCGTTCGAATTTGAACCACCTGCCCTTCTATGCTGGAAGCAAAAGCTTTGAGAGCTAGGAAGACTGCTCTGAGTTCCAAAAGATTTATGTGCAACTGTGACTCTTCTGGAGTCCAGTTGCCGCTTACTGAGGCACTGTCCAAATGAAATCCCCAGCCCAAATGGGAGGCACCTGTGATGATCACCTTTGTGGGAAAAGGAGCTTGAAAGGGAACTCCTGCCTGCAAATTTGCAGGGTTCTTCCACCACGGCAAGTTTGGGAGGAACTGCTCTGACACAGGTATCAACTTTGACAATTTGTTGTTTCTCTGAGACCAGCGTGCTCTGAGGTAGGCTTGCAGGAGTCGCATCCGGTACCTGATCCCTGGGACTACTGTAGTCATAGAGGCCATATGTCCCACAAGTTTGAGGAAATGGCTGGCTGGTCTCGGCTGTCCCCGGATTAAAGAATCTGCCACTGAAAGGAAACTCTGAATTCTTTCCTGTGGGAGGAAAGCATATGTGCGCATTAGCAGTGTCAGTGGCTCAGTAGGTAGCACACTCGCCTCTGAGGCCGGGAGATCAGAGGGCTGTGGGTTCAGTTCCCACATCTGGCACTTGGGTTAATATCCCAGTACTGACACTGTAGTGCAGCATGAGAGGGGTGCTGCACTTCTGAGGTGCTGTCTTTCAGATGAGACGTTAAACCGACGTCCCATCTGCCCGGATTGGTGGTGGTAGTTCAGGTGGATGTTAAAGATCCCACGGCACTTATCGAAAAGAGTAGGGGAATTTCCCATGTCTCCTGCCCAAATTTCCCTCATTCACTAAAAATACCACCAACAGCTTAATCTGGTTCAAGGTCAGTTGCCATTCATCTGTATCCCCCTCCCCCGGGGTCATGCCTGAAAATAGGCAGGATCTGTCTAGTGCACTTACCCGGTCAACAAAAACTAAATAAAATACCCCCTCTGAGTGTCCAGCTGGGCACCTATGAAGGTGAGCAGCTGGGTGGATTCCGGGTGAGATTTCTTTAGATTTACCAGGAAACCCAGAGACTCCATAGTGTGTTCTGTGAGGGAAAGAGATTCTTTGACTTGGCAAGGAGACTTTGCTACAATTAGCCAGTCATCCAGATAGGGGTAGAGAGTGACACCCAGTCTCCTGAGATGTGCTGCTACCACTGCGAGACACTTGGTAAAGACTCCTGGGGCAGAGGACCGACCAAATGGCATTCCGGTGAACTGTTAGTGACCAGAAGGAAGTTTGAACCTGAGAAACTTCCTGTGAGATCTCCTTATGGGTACGTGGAAGTAGGCATCTTTTAAGTCTAGGGAGGCTAGCCAGTCTCCCTGCTGTAAGGACTGTATGACCAGTGACAGAATGACCATTCTGAATTTGGGTTTTTTCAGATGTTTGTATAAATATCTGAGATCTAAGATAGGTTGCCACTCCCCCATTTTCTTTTGTGTCAGAAAATACCTGGAGTAGAGGCCCTTGAGCTTCTTGTGGGTGGGGACCCTCTCCACTGCTCATAAAGCCAGAAGGTTTTGTACCTCCAATTCCAACAGCGGTATCTGTGTTGGGGACAGAGGCCTTGACACCTAGGTACGCCTGACGTCTGGCAGCTACTTGAACTGTAATGACAGACCCTTCTCCACTATCTCCAGCATCCACTTGTCCAATGTGATGAGGGACCAGTGCTGAAGATAGTGGGTGAGTCTGCCTCCAACCGGAAGCGGGGAGGTGACCTGGATATTCACATCAGGACTTAGACTGAGAGACAGACGACTGGGTAGAGGTGGCTCTTCTTTGGCCCCTTCTGCCCCTGCCTCTGAAAGACCCCCTGTATTGGCCGAAGTCAGATTGGGGATAGGGACTGTAAGGCCTGGGAACAAAACTTCTGCCCCTACCGCCCCTGGGACGGGATCCCTGAGGGGTGGTGGGTTTAGACTTAGATGAGTGGCTCTGCCAGGAGGCCTTGTACTCATCGACTTTTTTCATGTAGTCAGTGGTTCTGTAATCAAATAACATATTTTGATCACAGGAAAAATCCATGGCCTTGTTCTAAGTGTCTGTGGTCAGACTGGTTGTTCTAAGCCAGGCGAAACATCTCAGAGATGGCATGGGCCATCGCCCTAGAGGCTGCATCACTGTGGTCGTCCGCCATGTGGAATTGGTATACAGTAGCTTCCAGGGCAGTTTTTGACGTATCCA
Source organism: Neoceratodus forsteri (assembly GCA_016271365.2). Taxonomy (NCBI): domain Eukaryota; kingdom Metazoa; phylum Chordata; order Ceratodontiformes; family Ceratodontidae; genus Neoceratodus; species Neoceratodus forsteri. The sequence continues at coordinate 1,545,401,262 of CM057456.1, read as the reverse complement.
CCAGCTCCTGCACCATAGAATCTGATCTGTTGGGCTGGCCCAGTGGTGCTGAGGGATGAGGCGCTGGATGCCACACCTCGTGCCACGCCGGCGACCCGGGTTCAGAAATGAGCCTGGGCAGCCAGGGGGTCGGCAGGGAGGAGAGAGGATTGAGTATCCGGAGGACTGCTCTCCTCTCTCAGGGGAAGGGAGACTTGTCGTTCCGCTTGTTGACTGCCCTCTGGCAGTGGCTGGAGGGCAGTACAGGTTGGGAGGCATGCTCTGACGTCCTGACGTCAGTAGGGAGGGGATGGGAGGAAAAAATTAGCCTGGTAGCGCTCAATGATGGCCACCACTCCCGACTGACACTGGGTCTTGGGGGGATGTGTAGCGTGCCGCCTCCCTTCTGGACCCGCTGTGGGGGGTAATCCATGGGGAATTGCCGGTGTCAGCGAGCATGGGAGCTGGCGTGACCGGAGAGAGAGTCCTCCTGTGTGGAGGACCGTAGCCGCCTACCAGGGCTCAGGGGATATAAAATGTGAATTCCAAACAAAAAAAATAAATAAAAGAATCAGATCCATTGTGGGCAATAACCTGGACAGATTTCCAAAGGGCTTTCTGATATTTGGCTGTGAATGCCATGTAAGAAGAAAGTCTGAGAAGCAGGGAAGCTGTGGCATACATTTTCTTTGCTATAAAGTCAATTCTCTTGGAATCCTTGTCAGGGGGAGAGGGTCACAAGGAGACTCCAGCTTTCTCACAAGCTGCCTGCTGCACTATACTCTCATGGCTAGGGTGTGCAGACAGGAACTGTGTACCATTTTCAGACAATTTATATTTTCTCTCAAGCCGCTTATCAACCCCTGATACTGAAGTGGGGTGTTGAAGCACTGTCATGGTATTTTTTCTAAATGCATTATAGATGGGGACAACCAGGACCTTTGGGGATGAAGGACCTTTCATCTCCTTATAATCTTCGTCTTCATCGACATCCTGGTTTGGCTCCTGCATAGGGATGTCCAGGGTGTCCAGCATATTTTCTATAAATGTAAACATAGAGGAAGGATCCTCATGGTCACCCGGGGTATCCCCAAGATGAGGGTCCGGGGACTCCTGGGGCTCAAGGCCCTCAAAATCCATGTCAGGGGCATCATAAAACTGATCACCATCTGCAGCACACACTCAGTCTACAGAACAGAGAACTATGGAAGAGTGCTTGCCAGCCCCAGTAAATAGAGGACCCATCTTTTGAAGGGTCTGAAACAGTTGCCATGCTTTTTCCATATTTTGTACTGATGGAAGAACCTGCACAGACTTGGTTTTTAAGTGTTTTGTTTTTTCTGTATGCTTTAAGCTGCCTGTAGTCTCGCTATTGGCTTTCCCAGGAGCAACGGGAGCATTTTTGTCTTGACTGAGTTTCTTTTTAGCCAATTCATCAGAGGCTTGATCAAGGTTCCTTTCTCATCACTCTTATTATTTTTTAATTTGTAAGGAACTTCATCTTGTAAGCTTTATTTTTTGGCTGAGATCTGGAGGGTTTCTCAGCACCTCCGCTTCTGATATTAGTACTTCTGGATGGACCCTCGTCGGAAGCCTTTGATTTATCCTCAGCCATAATAATCAAAGGTTTGCTTGCTATGTTAGTATTAAGTGCCTGTCTGAAGTCCCCAAGGGTCGCACACTCCTGTAGCTGATGGAGTAGAGAATTCCAGAGGGCTGTGGCCGCGCACATAAATGCACGGGCCCCTGAAGATTTTAATGAAACCCCTTGGAATCTCTAGCAACCCCTCGTCAGTCGAGCGGAGCCGTCGCTCGGGGCAGTAGGGAGACAGAAGCTCTTTCAAGTAGTCAGGACCAAGCAATTTAAGCAAAGCAAACCAGTCCTGGACCTACAACACTGAATGCAGGTTTCTATGAAAATGCCACCGGCAGTCCTCCCCCAGTTAATAAACTCTGTCCATTACTAGTGCCCTTTTTTTTTTTTGGTTGTAGAACTGGGACCTATACCAGTGCTAATCTTAATAGACACCCAGTAATACTCAACTGCACACAGGTGGCTGCTGGACCCTTACAGTATGAACAGTCCTGACACAGATGATACCAATGTTCAGTAACATAACAAAAAAGGTTTCCTCGTAATTGTCAATCTAGAGAGAAACCCCCCAGGTACTGTTTAATTTGAAATCCACTGCAGGTGCCTCACAGTAAACCCCGCGAGGTATGAGGTAAAAAAAACAAGGCAAGTGTCCCTAATTAGACGGTTCCCACAAGAATTTGCACAAAAATGAAGGAAACCGTCAAAAATAAGCACCCGTGATGAAATTAGGCTTTAAACCTAAATAGTCGCAGTAAAAATAAAGTCAAAATAGCACGGTCAAGTTAAAATTAAAAAATTTACGTGGCACTAATGAAAAAGTAAAACTTTCACTCAGCACACTAATGGAAATAATTTGAGGAAAACTTTACCCAGATAAGCACTAGGAGGCTGTCAACAAGGAAAGTTGGGAGACACTGCAGAGGCAATGTTGCTCAGTCCAGTGGAGAAAAAATTCTGAAGCCTTCAACAGCTCTCACTCAGCTCACACCCCTTCCGGTTTTCTGACTGGCTTGTCCCTAAGCTCATTTAAATATCTCTTAAAGACACAACACCAGGGCAGCTGCACCTAGCCAGCTAAGTGCACAAAAGTTACTGATGCTAAAGCACTCCTAGAGTCAGAAAAGACAGAAACAACAAGTGGAGGCAGAGAATCGCGAGACTGTCGGAGTGATCAGTTTTGAGGTCTCACGAGAACATTTGGTTGGCCAACCAGACAGACAAGAGACAGAAATACAGAGGACAGAACAGATCCTTGTCTTTAACTCTTTCAGCGTAACAAGTGGGAAAGGGTCCCACTCAACCCTGTCACAAACATTAGCTTAGCCCCTCTCCTCTACTTTAGTTACTACTCCCTAATACTTATATTATTGTTTGGTTGGTCAGAGTTTAATGTTCCTTTGCCTGTTTTGTAATGTACTGTTTGGCAATTTTATTCTGAAGTGTTTTCTTGTGATTTATAGTTTTACTTGTTTCCATAATACTGTATTATTTTTGTACACTGTACTTTGGAGCTGCCTCCTCCCCGACACATCTGAAATGAGCTAATATCCACTCAGTATGACTTTCCTGGTAAAACTTTTGAAATAAATATATTTTCAAACACATCATTAGAAAAGGCTACTTTTGGAACTACTAGGTCTTGGAACTTAATTTTATTTCACTGAAAGCATGGAGTCAGGTTGACATGGATAAGTCTCATCAATTCAGTTCTCATGTGTTGATACACATCAGTTTACTCTGTGCTTAAAAAGCCACTAGCCAACCGGCATTTTGTTACTCGTGTCTGTATTTAAAAACAGCATTGTTCAAGTGGTCAGATTGCTACTATAAATCCACATAATGCAGATTCATAATCAGATTTTATATGGTATGGTTAAGGGTTGCCTTCTTTATACTTTTGTCACATCAAACACAGTACACATAGGGGATACACAATGGCCTTACTCAAAATATACAATTTATCTCCACGCATGAGGGGCACAGACCATACCTCATGAGTGGCGAAGCCACGAGTGAGTTATTAAAGTCTTGCCCCTCACAAGTGGAGATTTTTTTTTTTCAGTTGTAACCAGGAGTAGCACACTAAGCTGAAAACTTTTTTACGGGAGCGACCTGGGAGCACAGGGAATTAAGTGACTTGCTCAGGGTCACACAGTATGCAAGTGGAAGCAGTGGGATTCAAACCCAGGTCTGGTCTGCTGGATGTCACCAGATTTGCAGCTCAGAGCCGTAAACCACTGCGCTGAGATTGTGAATCTTGAGTCAGGACACTGTGTATTCAATTTATGCAACATCAGTTTAAATGTTATAACTTTTTAAACCACCTGTTTGTGTGAAGATTTTTATGTTTCTTTGAAATCTGAACTGCTGACTTCAGTGTTGAACAGGCCTATTATGTCATCAGCATTGTGACAACTGTGCTCTAATTGGTTCTGTTCTGTACAAAGGTCAAGGAAAGTGACTATGACATCTAACCTCTAGATAAATGTTCATCTGGAAGTTAGATATATGATAAACAAATGAATCAGGGGAAGTTTATTACCACTGGTGTTGTATAAATACATATTTCCTGAGAGAAGATGACAAGAGAAGGGAAAATGAAAAAAAAAATATTAAAAAATCTGTGTAACAAAAATTATTGCTGCCGGGCCATCTACATAGAAGTAGGGCTACTGCTCACAATGCTGGCAACCCATATTCAGGAACGAGCACAGATCGTCGGGACCAGGCTGGGGGAGGGAGGATACTATTCCAGGGACAACTCTCCTCCCTGGGAGTTGGGGGGATCCTGCTTCTCACCATATGACTGCCACCTGTTGGAGGCCAGGTGGTAGCACAGGCAAAACCAGCAGTGGGAGAAGGGCCATCAGAAAGGCTGGCACTCAAAGTGTGCTGATGTGTGTGTGTGTGTACGCGCGCTCGCCGCACACACACACACACACACACAGACACATATCACTGCATGGAGACACTCTGAGGAGGAAAAACACTGGGGGGAAATGCCCTGGCCCAATCTGGCACACCCTGCAGGCACAGCACAACCAACGTAGCAGACCTCCTACTGCCATATGTGATCCTGCTCAAGTGGTGGATAACCGGTAAGTCCATGAGAAGGTCAGTGACAAGGCTATGGGAGTAGCCACTGGGACCTAGGGACTTAAGAGTGAAACAAAGGATGGAAAGAAAATTCCAGTCTTTAAACATATTTTATATTCATCTGCCTAGTCATTATATGAATTATCATAAACAAAAAGTAAGACAGGTCCATAAAAATAGAATAGATCCAGGAAAATATATTAAATCGATTAAAACTATCACAGGGTGACCAGGTACTGGCACTTTGTTCAGAGGGGTATTTGTGTCCCCTTCAGGGAACTACAGCAGAGCTTTGGACTCCTGCCACAAGACCACTTTAGGTATTTGCAGGCCCACCATTACCTGACCCTTGTCTTGGTAGCACAGGCCGGCCGGGAGATGTTAACACTTGAGGAATTTCTCTACTGGGGCGCCATGCTGGCAGGCAGGTAAGGTACGATCTTAAGAGCCTATCAGACCCTAACAGAGGACACACACCCAGAGTTCCCTCAGCTTTGTACCCAGTGGAAAAAAGATGCATAGGTGGTTATCCAGGAAGAGACGTGGGCTATGACAGCCTCCCCCAAGATGGAGGGAGTTCCAATGGAAGTGCATCACAAGGTTCTTCTTCCATGCCCCTACAATCACCCACCATTTCCAGGAAGGGGGCTCTAGCCTCTGCTGAAGAAAGTGCCGAGTGGTGGGATCCCATTACCATATCTTCTGGGACTGCCCAATCCTGTAACCCTATTAGGACCAGATTCATACATCCCTGGCCACCCTGTGGAGGATGGCAATTCCAAACATAGACTTTGACGGCAGATAAGGGTCACTTGGCCCACACAGTCTGCCCATTTCCCTACCTACTGGATAAGCTGCAGATCCTAGTTAACCAACAGCCTACTTCCTCCTACCCCCCCCCCCAGAATTGCCTTATGTCTGTCCCATGCATTCTTGAATTTCCCCCAGTTTTTAAATCCCACGACCTCCTCAGGAAGTCTGTTCCATGCGTTCACCATCCTCTCCATGAAAAAAATACTTCCCCACGCTCCTCGCCACCCCTCTATTTTCAAACTGTGCCCCCTTGTTCTTGCACATCTCGTTTTCTGAAAGATGCCACCCTCTTGGACTTTATTGATTCCCTTGAGGTACTTGAAAGTTTCTATCATGTCCCTCCTTTCCTCAAGGGTATTCATATTAAGCTCCCTTAGTCTCTCTTCGTATGGCTTCTAGTACAGACCCTGCACCATTTTAGTTGACCTTTGAACACTTGGTACTGGTGCAGTCAGTCATCAGGCTGGGGGATAAGTCCCAACAGAGACTATTTTGGGCCCCTATGCACTACAGCCCCTAAGAGCATTACATCCTGCTGGTTGCAGGAAAGCCCACGCACCCTGCAGGCATGGGAAGTGAGGATAACGGGAATGAGTAAAACATGGAGAGAATCACAGCAACTCTGAGACTAACCACTGAAAAATACAATGCAGTATGGGGTAGAAGGGAGGCCCATAGGCCTCCCTCCCTACAAAAGGAAGGGGAGAAGACGGGTTAGCGAATCTGTGGAGCATCCATCAGCTGGCACAGAGGGGAGAGGGGTCCAGCGGGGGGGGGTATAGGGGGAGGAATAATTCTCCGGCTGGCCTTGTCCAGTTCCCTAAACTTAAGAACTTGGTAACAGCATTAGTTATCACAGGGCCAACTAGTCATTATTTTCGGTATTGTTCAAAGTTGATATGTTACATTTCCTGAATGTTTAACCTTTTGATGCTGGCTAGCTTTCAGAGCGGGACACCTGGCACTAATCATGGCTCAGAGTATACCCACCCAGAGGCTGTGGTGCAGGAAGAGGACATTTATCCTATGTACATCTCAGCTGCTTGTATTCAACTTGTAGACCTATGTTTCAAATGTATTGTGCATGACAACAGCAACTGTATGTATGACCAGCTTGTTGTTTTAATAAAAGAGGAGTTTAAAAAAAAAACTATCAAAGGTTTACCATCATCGCATCCTGACCCTGGTGTTAATATAATAATATAAATGTAGCAGACCCAGGTCATTAAAGTTAATGCCCCAAAACAGAAAAAAATAACTAGAAACAGTACAGGCTATAAATCTTGGGTTTTTCTTAAATTATTTACAAAGCAGTACCTGTGCTATTTTAAACCAGTTTAGACTGAAAGTCCAGCAAAGGCATAAAGACTCGGAGGACCCAGATTTATTAAGCTGCATAAGGCCCCGTCCACACTACACCGCTCAGACCCCATAACGGACAGAAACCATTACAGCCGGGGAGCGGTACAGTGTGTCCACACTGCAGCGGTGACCGGTACCACCAGCCCACACTTCAGGAACCGGGCGACCATTACCACGGCGCCCAATCCCACAATGTAGCTCATGCTACGCTACGGACCCTACAAGGGACCATTACCGCCCGTCCACACTACCACCGGTAACGTTACCGAGGCGGGTCCAGTTTCATAACCGTTGTTGAAACCACCTCATATGTGGTTTCAACAACGGTTATGACAACGCCTTCTGTAACGTTACAGGTGTAAACGCAAATTGTTGCGGTAACAGTTTGGGCACTCTGTAACGTTACAGAGGCATAGTGTGGACAAGGCCCAAGACAGAAAGGCTTCTACAGGTATAGTTAAATCTCACCCATGTCTAAATCCTGTTTTTGCGGTTTCTGATTTTGGTTTCATTTCAGTCTGTTTCATGAGGAACTGTGACATTTTCACCTTCTACACCATCATCATGTACCTTTAACCGTGTCATTTACTCTCCTTTCTAACAACCCCTAATCTTTCATGCTTTCACAGATTATGCCTGCGAAAGCATCAGAAGACAAAGATGATAACCTATCAATTCTCAGCAGCCTGTTTTAAGTACTCTGCTACGCAGATAAGAGTCGATTTCTCTCAGCCTCACTGACATCAGGTGTAAGAGCTTTTACTCATGCCCCAATCTAGGTCCCAGGGTTACAAACTCAGATTCTCAACTATGATCAAGGGGGTTGCTGGGCTCTCTTTTTGGTGACATACATGTGTTTTGGGATTCCAAAAAATTACACTGTTTCAGATATCTGCAGCTAAAAATTGCACAGATTTATAGACATGAACCTATGGACACAATTCTGTAATGTCCTGCAACATCGTATTCAAGTGAGATTTAAGAATGTATGACCATCACTTTTACCTGAATTGGATTCCAATAAAAGTCCTAATCATAAATTGCAAAGTCAGACTATATGGCCCTGTCCACACTACTACCCGAAAATCTGTAATGTTTCCAAAATGATTCAAACAGGTAACATTACAATGCATCTACATTACCTGTGAACCGTTTTGGAAACCATTACAGTCCGTCCACACCAGTCGAAGCTTGACCATTATGGTCGGCTCCCTATCCCACAATGCAGTTCGTGCTGCACTGAGAGAAATGCTGGAGCTACACGCTCACGCATCCACACTACAGGCGTTAACGTTACAGAGGCATAACTGTTACTGTAACTGTTTCGAAAACGCCTTCTGTAATGTTACCAGTGTGAACACAAATCGTTACGGTAATGGTTTGGACCCTCTGTAACGTTACAGAGGGTTTTTTCTGGTGTAGTGTGGACAGGGCCTATGACTTTGCAGCTACATCCATCTGTCAGCATTCCAAGAAACAAACACAAGCTGCAGGGCCTGTATCCTTCTTCTGACACCAGAGACGGAAACATAGACAGTGACGGCAGAAAAAAGACAGTCCATCCAGTCTGCCCATATTATCATATCACACCCCAGGACTTGCTGTCCTTGTGAGGTAAGATGAATAAACTCTTGTATCCTCATAGCTCACTTTGCTATTTCTAGCATTTTCTTGATAGCCCAGGGTGAAACTATGATACCACTACCAAGAGGGCAGCCTGTACACTGAAATGGACAGCCCACCACCATTATAATAGTTATGACCCCAAAAACTGGTGGAGTCCCTATTTGTTCACCTCAGGGCTCCATAATAAAAACTGTGAAAAATGATGACAGTAAAGGATATCAGAAAGGTCACAGAAAGGGATACATATTACCAATTTTTACGCACACAAAATTACAAGAAAGATGTAGATCGATTAGAGACGGTTCAGAGAAGCAGGGCCGGTGTTAGGACTTTGGGGGCCCCCAGCAAACTCCATCTCTGGGGCCCCTCGATGGGCCCCCGCATCCTCCTCCCCGGGCCCCCTTCCCCCTCCACAAACCCCCAGTAATCTTTGTACATCAATCCAACTACTGCATGATTTTTCAGACACAATCTGACCTGGAGACACTAGAAGTATTACGTTTCTAACAGATAGTTAATAGAATAAATTGCAAAAAAATTGCTCCTCTCCAGCAGCTGCAATATTTGTTTTACCTCTGCTGTTCTGCTCTCTACCTTTCCAGACTCCCTTATCCCTGTACTTATACTACAGACACGGACCTGTGGGGGAACAGAAATGTTCAAGTTGAGTTGGAGGAGGTGCGATAAACAACCACGGACCTATTGGAGCCCTGTGATTGGTTCCAGCAGGACCTCCTCCCACGTCAGCACGTTCTGTGCAGCACAACAGAGGACCATGGGGAACATGAAACCTCCCTGGGGAAAGAACTGAAGGCAGGATGGTGGCGTGGACCGCGTGGCGTAGTCTGGCGTTCCTTCGGGGAAATCGGGGCCCGATTTTCTTGCCAGGTACTAATAATGCTGCTCAGCTATGGGATGCTGTGTTGATCCAAGCTGGGAGTGGGGTGGGACAGACAAAAAAAGTATGCTGCTGGTGCCCGCCGCCAGACCCGCTACATATGCCGCCTGCGGCCGCTACATTGGGGCCTCATGTCAAGGGGTTCGCTGGTGCCTAACGCCGCCCTGCAGAGAAGGGCAACGAAGATGGTGCACGGCTTGCACCAAAAGTCGTATAAAGCACGGCTACAGATGCTTAACATAATGGGCTGATAAAAAAGCTGGGGGAGATGGGGGTGGGAGGACAGGAGCTTAATTGGGTTGAAAATTGGCTTTCAGGACGTTTACAGAGGGTAATGGTGGTGGGATACTCTTCTCCCCCAGGAAGGTAATCAGTGGGGTCCCTCAAGGTTCAGTATTGGGGCCACTCTTGTTCAATTCCTACGTCTCGGATATAGGGAGGTGGGGTTAGGAATAGGTTGAGTCTCTTTGCAGACGATTCAAAACTGGGATCACTGGTGGATTGTGAAGAAGTGAGGGAGACGGTCCAGGGGGCTCTGGATACCCGGGAGGGGTGGTCAAGGAAGTGGGGACTGAAATTTAATGGCGGGAAATGTAAGGTACTTCATTTGGGGGTCAAAAACCAGGGCCATGTATACACCCTGGGGGGGTCACATTGCAAGCCGCATTGGGAGAAAGGGATTTAGGGGTGGTGACAGACATCAAAATGAATAACACTGAAAACTGTAGAAGAACTGCAGACAAAGCAAACAGGGAAACTGGGCTGCATAGCCAGGGGAATTACGTCTAGAAGGAGGGAGGGAGGTGATCCTCCCTCTATATAATGCCTTGATCAGGCCGCAGCTTGAGTACTGTGTACAGTTCTGGAAACCTCATCTGAAGAATGACATAGAGCTACTGGAGAGGATCCAGAGGAGAGCAACCAGGATGATTCAGGGCATGGAGGGGAGGCCTTATGAGGAGAGACTGGAAGAGCTTGGGCTTTACTCACTGGAGGAGAGGAGGGACAGGGGAGATATGATAGAGGTTTTCAAGTATGTAAAAGGAATAACAAGGAGTGGAACCAAGGAGCTGTTTAGGCTAAAGAAGTGGGGGGAACAACCATGGGCCATGAGTGGAAGCTGGAGGGGGGGAAACTACAAGGGAGAACGTAGAAAGCATTTTTTCACTGAGAGGGTGGTGGAGCCGTGGAATGCGCTGCCTGGGAGACTGGTGGAGGAGGGCACAGTGGAGGGCTTCAAGAAGGGGTGGGACAGGTACAAGGAGAAACAAACTAAAGAAGACCCTCTTGCGGGCTAGGGCGGGTGGTAAGGCGAACAGCCACTAGGTTGCTGGCTTTCGAGCACACAAGACAGACCATCTAGCCTATTCTGCTGGCTTTTAGTATGTTATGTACTCCCCCGGAGCAGCGTAGGGATAGGGTAGATGTGATAGAGACATTCAAATACCTGAAGGGTATCAATAAGGTTCAAACGCAGAACCTTTTTCAGGTAAACAACTGTAGCAGGACTAGAGGACACAACATGCGCCTCAAGGGAGGCAGATTCAGGAGCAATGGGAGAAAATACTTCTTCACAGAGCAAGTGGTGGAACCCTGAAACGGCCTACCCCAGGGGATCATGGGAACAAAGACGGTGAGGGAATTTAAACTAGCATGGGACAAACATAAGGAGATCCTCAAAAGTACAACAAACGGGGGGGGGGGTGTAGAAGAAAAGGGCAGACTAGATGGATCTGGTGGTCCCCATCTGCCGACACATTCTATGTTTCTGTGTGTTGGGGGAAACAACAGCTGAACAAGACACAGAAAGATCACCACTGGCAGTTTTTCAATCACTAAAAAGTATCAATCATAATCTTACAAACTGTCTTTGGGGAAATAAATTTCAATGGTTTCTGCTCTTTTCTTGGGAGAACAGCACCCTTTTAGCTGTCTGCATGTCCCATAGTCCAGTGGGTGTGCAAATTCCACTGCAAGATTCCTAATGTGGACTAAAAATCTTATTCAGAAAGTGTCCTTTCATATTCCACCCAAGGACAAGTGTATTATCTTTCTTTTTTTTTTTTTTTTAGTAATGATCTGAGCTGGTCGGGCAGTTTTATATCCCTCCACCACCAGGGATGTCACATCACTGAGAGCATCGGTATGGACCAGACACGTGTCCAGTAATCAACATGCTTAGGGGTGGGCAAATTCATATAAAATTATTCACTTTAGCTACTGTTTACCCTTAGTGTTCTCTTCCCTTTCATTTGTGGTTAATAAGTTTTATTGATTTGACTTATTAAGACGATACAAACATTAAAACAGTCGGATACATTGCAAAGGTCTTACAGACTGTTACATATGTCTGCAGAAGCAGAGAACGGAACATGCTGGCCAAATAGTAACGAACTGAATATACTAGCCAGGTAAGCAGTAGGATAATACTCTGTGCCTGGATGTACAACGCCTATCCAGCTAGAGATTAGCTTTGAAAGTATTGGCAGTTGGTGCACTGAATTATGGCCAACTCATACAAACATATCTTACCTGGCCCCATCCTGCTAGCTTCTGCAGTATTTGACAAAGCACCAAAAATTATGAGAGGTCCAGGGCCACTGTCCTCTACCTTAAGCATACAAAATACAAGAGATCACACACACAATGCAAACAGGTCTTCATTGTCAGAGAAGATACTATACTTTACTGATACTATACCATGCCATCCATAGAGCAGGGTCCCCTATAACTCAGTAACAATCTCTCCAGCACTTGCCCCTAAATGCACCATGAGAGGAGACCATTATAGTAGCATGGTTGTGCCTATTCAGCGATTCCTCCCTAGGTTTCAAAAACAGAAGGCAGGGAGTCAGAGGGCAGTATATTTAAGAGGTATTGGTCACAGTATGTGATATTCTGGCCCAGTTGGCAACTTGAGCCATGGAGGTAAGTACCTCCCCAGGAGGGATTATCTGGGACGCCATTACACAGTAGGAGTCTTTTAACCTGCATACTGAGTGTCGGTAGTAGTTTCAACTCGGAGGGACGAAGGTGAGGGGCCAGGGTCCGGAGTCCTAATAACAGCAACTCAGGGGACTGAGGCACAGGCTTCCTAAGTATTCTGGACCCCATCTCACAGGTAGCCTGCCATAGGGGCTGGATCAGCCTGCAGGACCAAAGTATATTGAACAGGTCACCTGGGAGTTCCTGACACCTCCAACACAGGTCAGACTGAGCCAGCTTTGCCTTGGCGAGGACTACAGGAGTCCTGTACCAGGAATGAATTATCTTGTTCTGCATTAATTGACTACTGGTGTCAGGATATGTCCCGCAAGCTAATTTTAGACAACACTTCCACTCCAGGTTCCTAATAGGGGCAAGCAGTGCTTTCTCCCATTTATGCTTGGATTCCTCTGCTTGGGACGGGATGGTGCTCCAATGGCCACATATACCCAGCTTGACTGTCCTCTTTCTAGGGCCAGCCATGACTCTACCTGGGAGATGTGTTGCTCTTGGTGCTGCTTATGCCTGTACGTAAGGATGGCGCTTCTTATTTGAAGGAATCACCAGAAGTCTTTGGGAGAGATCCCATAAGAGCTCCTCGGGCCCTCAAAGGAGTTAAGGGTATCTGTACCAAGAATGAGCATATCTCAAAGCAATGAGATACCACCACGTTCCCATGAGGGCCATGCAATTGGTTGTTTATTGAAGGTAATCTCATTATTGCCCCATAGTGTGGTAAGTCTTAGGGGAGATGGGGAGGCGCCCAACTTCTTACGCACCTTGGCCCAATATTCCAGAGAGGGACCTATAGTAGGATGAGAGTGAGTGCCCTTACGGGGATGGTTAAGTAACAATAGTACCAAGTGAGTACGCTGACATACCTCTCTCTCCATATTCAGCCACTGGGGAGGGTTTTGTTTAGAGAAAAGGAACCATTTTAACATCTGAGCCAGCTGAAAGGCCCATTTATACCCCTCTAACTACGGAAGACCCCAGCCCCCTTCCGACCAATGAGCTCTGAGCTTATTTCTACTGTACATCAGTTTCTTACCCTCCCACAAAAAGGATCCCAGCAGGGAGTCTAACTTAGTAAACCAATAACGAGGTATTTTCAAAGGGATGTGGGAGAGAAGATACATAATCTTTGGTGCTGTGACCATTTTAATTGCAGATATTTTACCTACAAGAGACAGTCGAAGAGATTTCCATTGTCCATTTCTGTACGAATGGACGCAAAAAGTGGTTTCATATTCAGGTCCCAGATTTTATGCAGATTAGGAGAGATAGTAATGCCCAAGTAGGTAATCCCCTCCCGGGCCCATCGGGGCCCATGCCGAGTACCCATTTGAGAGGTACACTTAGAGTTTAACGGTAGGACCTCCGTCTTGGCCTGGTTAATCTTCAGCCCTGAAAATGTAGAGAAATCTGACAAAGTGAACAGTAGGGGAGGGAGGGAGGTGATGATATTGGCTATAGGGAGCCAAAGGTCATCCGCATACATAAGAGTAGGGTATGCCCTTGTTCCCACCTGGACCCCAGAAATTAAAGGATTTTGCCTAATAGAGGCTGCCAGGGGTTCTACTGCCAATACAAAACGTAGTGGGGAAAGCGGGCAGCGCTGACGGGTACCCCTACCAAGTATGAATGGGGGAGACAGTATCGTATTGGTGAGTATCCGTGCAGGTGGGGATGAATATATTGCCCCAATCCAGGCCCGAAACCCTGCCCCCAAGCCCATAGTGCAAAGTACTTGTTGGACATAGTCCCACTCCAGCGAATCAAAGGCCTTTTCGAAATCTACTGGAATGGCAGCTGTGGGGGAAGATAATGTTTGGGCCTTATGGATTAAATTTACCAACGATCTAATATGGTCCAAACTGGGAAGGAAAGGATTAAGTCTATTAGCTAGTATCTTAGCTAGCACCTTACTATCAGCATTCAATAATGAAATAGGGCGGTAGCTGGACGCTTTAAGAGGGTCTTTACCTTTTTTTGGTAGGACAGTAATAGTCGCCTCCCTAAGGGATGAAGGGAGAGACCCTGTTTGCATTGACTCAGTAAATACTTGTTGCAATACCGGAGAGCTTATGGGATGCAACAGCTGCCACACTTCAATAGGGAAACCATCCCCTCCTGGGGCCTTTCCCTTTTTAAGGGAGAGGATAGTGTCTGCCACCTCCTGGGTTGAGATTAGGGCATTAGCTTGGGCTTCCGAGATTTTGGGGAAATGTAGAGATTCCAGAAATGGGCGGACCCCTCTGGGGATCTGGGGCTCTGGAGGATTTATATAATGGGGAGTAAAAATCCATCATTATTTGATTAATACCTTGAGCCAAGGTCTGGGTCCTACTCCCTGCATCTTCTAAAGCCGCTATATGCCTTTCGACTTGCTGCTTTTTGAGATGGTATGCCAGCAGCTTACCCCCCTTTTCTCCCCCTTCCCAGTATTTATGCTTGAGTCTAATGATCGAGATCTCTGCCTTTCTAGAGACCAGCTCGTTCACTTGCATCTTTAGAGAGGTGACCTTGTGACCTGCCTCTGACCTAAGGGAAGGGACACGAAGGGCCTTAAAAGCAAGCTCCGCTTCTCGGAGTTGTCGTTCAAGCCCCCTCAAATGTTGTTCCTCCTCTTCGGCTAGCTCATATACCCTATTATCGCCCCTCTTAGAGTAGCTTTGAATGCCTCCCATGTGGTACACGAGAGGTATCTGCCATGAGGTTATCCTGAAAATTCCGTTGCTTCCTTTTGAAGCCAAGGGGGAAAGTCTGGGTCACGAAGTAGCAATGGGTCCAGCCTCCATGCCAGAGACTTAGGGAGAGGAGGGCCCCATGTGAGAGCAAGATATACAGGAGTATGATCAGAGATAATTAAGGGATGAATAAGGGTACTAACAGTGTTACTAGTAATAGTAGGAGAGGTGAGCCAGAAGTCTATTCTACTAAGAGAACTATGTACTGGGGAATGAAAGGTGTAGTCCCACTGGGAGGGGTGAAATATTTTCCAGATGTCCGTAAGGGCCAAATCTTGTTGTAATTGAGCAACTGCCATTACAGCCCTGGAGTGGGGCTCCGTATAGGAAGGGGATCTATCCAGAAAAGGGTCCAGAGTAAGATTAAAATCGCCCCCTAATAAAATGGGGGTGTCTTCTGGAGCTATGGATCCCAGCACCTGGGCCAACTTGTGAAAGAGGGAGGGCGAGTCCTCATTCGGAGCATATATGTTACCCAGGAAAAGAGGGCCCTCCCCAGTATCCATGAGTACCACCACCCATCTACCCTCAGGGTCTCTCACTTGTCTCTGCAATTTCCACTGTAGTTGCTTGTGAAGCAGAATTGCCACCCCCTCTCTTTCTAGAGGAGGCAGAGGCATGAATGACCTGACCTACCCACTCCCTCTTCAGGCTCTCAGGATCTCCACCCCCCCCCAGTACGTTTGGTCTCCTGCAGGGAGGCGACCCTCGCTCCCAGTCTCTTAAGGTGGCCCAAAACTTGCTTCCTCTTGTTTGGGGTGTTAAGCCCCTCTGACGTTCCATGTCAGACAAGTGATATCACCTGTTAGTAATATGGAGCAAATATTTAATTAGGAGATATATCAAGAACAACCAGCAGATAGGGGGCGAGGGCAGCCCAACCAGAAGAGGCAAATTTCTATAAAGCGGCCCCAGATATGGAGAGAGTGGGTAAAGCCCATATACCCTGCCCCTACCAGATGACCTTATACTAACAAATAACGAAACATCTGTGTGTGTCTCTTGTGAAACAAACACACATAAACACATTAACAAACTATATACATTGCGCACAGTGTACCATGCAATTTGGGGATATAGAGGCATCTCTTTGGCCGCAGAGCCCTGCTGTAGGCCAGCCCCTATTCCCAGGGCATTATCAACTGGCAGCCATCCTTCCTTAGCACGATGGTGAGTGCGGGGGGGGGGCCCTCCCCCAAGAGACTCGAGTAACCCAATAGGAAGGTTGGACCACGTGGCTCATTGCAACCCCAGAGGGTTGAGAGAGCTGCTCCAGTGGTGTAGCTCAGAAGCAGGGGTAGTTAAAGTGGGACTACACAACGCTTCTAATGAGGTGGGGGTTTGCAGGAAAGAAAGTGGGGGAGGACTGCCCATTATTTCGGCGAGCCTAGGGTTATTGCTGATGGGTGCCAACATGCTCTCACAACAAAAATCCTGGTGAGGTCAGGCTCGTCACACCTATGAAGAGTGTACTGTAAGCCACCCAATGCGGGCGCTGAGAGATCTCCCCTTGACATAAAAAATAAAAAAAAAAAAACATACCAGAGGGGCACAGGCCTGTGCCATTCACCACTTAGGGCCTCACGTAAAATACATCCTGACTACCCATTCAGCACAACAGTTTACGCATGCCGACGAGTACTTTCATATTATATGACACAGCTTCCCAGGGGACCTCATCCCACACACACACACACACACACACACACACACACACACACACACACACACACACGTAAGCGAGGCAGAACCCACAAAAGTTCTGCTGTTTAATCAAATGGTACAAAAAAGGCCTTCTTTGCCATCTAGACATGTCTGGTCCTTTGATCAGGACACCCACTGAGAGCTTGTTGGTAGGCCTCATTGAATCCCTCCCAGTATAACAGTGAGGCATCTTCTCTGCCACATGGCAGTGCAAGTCGGGTGTCAAGGTTGGGGTGAAAAGGGGCTCGAAAGTTCCCCTACATGGGTAACTTGGAGAAAGGATAGCAGATGGGTCAGCCAAGGAGATTGTTCACTGACGATCAATTTAGACACCCCAAACTTGCCCCATACCTACAACTCTCCGGGAGATTAAAAGAACAGGAACAGAAAGAAAATAGAAGGATGACTACTTATCTGACCATGCTGGTGGGTTTTCTCTGATCGATTGCCCTGGAGAAGTAGAGTGCTCAGGACGGTACACACTGAAGATGAGATCTCCGCTGGTAGAGGAGGCCTCCCTCGTAGCCTTTGGTGGACGCTGCCCTCCGCTTTCTGTAGCTCCGTTCTGCAGCTGGTGAGGAGTTGCTGACGGGTACAGGCAGCTGGGCTGCAACACAGGAGTAGGCCTGCCTTCCACAGTCGAATCCACAATGCCTGGGTGTTGATCTGGAGACCTGGGGCGTAAAGCTTCATATCCGTTAGCAGTGTGGTAGGCCTGTAACGGATCTGGAGCAACAGTGTCTATGCTTGTGGCCTCCTCTGTGCCGTCTTGCCCTCTCTCTGAAGGATGCTCCCGGCGGCAGTGTTTCTTTGAGGATTGCCTCTTTTGGTGTGTTTTTGGGGGGAGTTCCCAGTGTTGCTCCCTGAGGTCTTGCCAAACTGCAGGCCTGCTCACTGATGGAGAGGAGCGTCAATCCAACCCGTCGATAGCAGTTTTTGCTGAAGGGGCTCCCGGGATAGTGTTGGTGAATTCTTGTGGCCAGTTACGCCGTAAAAAAATCCATGAGTGCATCAGGCGATTCAAAACTGTTCGGGACCCCATTATGCATAACCCATATCGTAGCTGGGTAATGCAAGGAAAAGGACAGTCCAATACTGTGCATTTTATGCCTTGCCTCAGAGTATGCTCGGCGTTTGTCCGACAGATCCTTAGAGAAGTCCTGAAAGATGTGGATCCTATTCGATCTCCACACTACATGCTGTAACTCACAAGCTCTAGTTAGGACCTTCTCTTTGTCCCTGAAATCAATAAAATTGGGCTATGATAGGTCGTGGTCTGTCCTGGGCCTGAGACATGGGGGCTAACATACGGTGTGCGCGTTTCACCTGGAGCGGTATCAATGGGTCCAACTGCAGCACTTCAGCGATGGCTAATTGTAGAAATCCCTCGGTATCTTTGCCTTCTACACGCTCAGGGAAGCCCAGGAAGCGAAGATTATTCCGGCAACCTCGATTCTCGAGGTCATCCATCTTACTGTGCAGCATCTGTACGGTCCATTGTTGATCTCTTAATTCTGCCCTTAAGTCCTGAACATGCCCCTCCGTCGCCGAGACCCGCTGTTCGGTATGCGGCATCCTGGCTTCTAAATTTTGAACCACTTGGGTGTTTCGATTAGTTACCACAGTGACTTGTGCCATCTGGGCCATAAGTTGGCCGAACATCGCCTCAACTGATGGTTGCTCCCAGGTTTGTTGCAAGCGGCCTTCAGCCATATTTTCAGGCCTACCTCGTCCAGGAGGCTCTTCAGTAAAATAGCAATTTCCACACAGCAAATGAAGGCTTTTTGTATCAATGAAGCTAAATTAGTGTAGCTTGAGTATTACTCCACAAGTTACAGTAGAGTGAGGATATAATACCAGCTGGTAGAAAAAGGATTTTAAAGGACATTTCCCTCTGGGTTGTGGAGCTGATCTTTAAGCTGCCATCCTATTTAGCGCCCCTAGAGGCCAGTGCTCTCTCTTCCCTTTCATGACAGGCTGAAGATACACAGCACAGTTTGCCCGAAGTCATGGGTTATTTATTTTATTTACTTATTTATTTAGTGATTCGGAAAAGACCTTTGAGCGCAAGCTCTTTTACAAAGGTTCCACATCACAGATTGCAAAACAAAGTACAATAGGAGAAAGCAAAAAGGTACATCACAATGAACGATATAGCTTGGATTCAGAACTTGAAGAATAACTCAAAACATAGGTACAAGTTAAATAACAAGAAAAACACTTTATGAGGGTGGGGGGAGAATAAGCAGCCACAAAGTGCCTTGTCAGTTTGTTAAAGGACTCGTAAACAGTGCCAAGGAAATGCAGCCAACAAAAACCACAGTAGTGTCGTTTAGTGTTTTACTCACAAAACGCTGCGGTCCTTTTGTGTGTAAAGTCTGTCACTCCCAAGTCGCTATGGTTTAAGCATCGTGGCACAGTGTAAACAAATCCTCGGTCTGCATTGAAACCAGCCGGTCCTGTAGCCTTCTAAGATGGCGGCTACGTCTGTAAGCGATGATGTAATGTAAGCGACATCGTTCCCGAGAGTTACTGTATTCTGAATGGGGACCTTATAAAGTATATATGATAGCTTCATTAAAAAACCAGGATACACTATCTACAGGAGGGACAGGGAGGGTAAAGAGGAGGAGGAATATCTCTTTACATAAGGGAAGGAATAAAAGCAACAGAACAAAAGGGTAAACAGGGAGGAGAAGAAGCACTGTGGGTAAATTTGGAGACAGGCAATGGCACCACAATCCGCACAGGGGTTGTATCTGAATTCCCTTCTCAGGGAGGAAATGGACAAGGAAATGATAAGTATACTTAGAATGGCAGAAAAGGAGATATTGCTGATGGGTGATCTGAATATGCCAGATGTTAACTGGAGTGAAGTTGCAGCAGCCACTTGAAGAGTGGGGTTATTCTAGATGCCCTACAGGGGCATGCCTTGAGACAACTAGTATTGGAGCCCACTTCGAGAGGGAGCAATCTTAGACCTGGTTCTCTCAAATGGAGATGGAGAGAGGATCACAGATGTAGAAGTGGGTAGCCATCTGGGAACTAGCGACCATCGAACAGTATGGTTCACAATAAACACAGCAATAGAGTCAAGCCATACAAAGGCAAAAGTACTGGACTTTAGGAGGACTGACTTTGCCAAAATGGGTGAGTGCCTAAGGAATGCACTAGCAAATGGGCAGGAAGGAGGGTGGAAGAACAATGGGAATAATAAAACTGCCATCACAGAGGTAACGAGCCTTTGTGTGAAGCAAAATAAACAAACGATGTAAGAAACCACTATGGTTCTCAAAGGAAGTGGCAGTGAAGGTTCAGAAAAAAAGCATTCAGGAAGTACAAGGAATCACAGAAGGAGCAGGACAGAGAACTCTATCAGTTAAAGCAAAAGGAGGCTGGGAAGGCAGTTAGAACAGCAAAGGCCCAAACCGAGGAAAAGATAGCCAACTCAGTTAAGAAGGGGGATAAAACCTTTTATAGGTACATCAGGGAGCGAAGGAAGACCAAGGGAGGGATAGTGAGGCTTAATAAAGGGGCGGAGGGTGGGCAGAGGAGACTGTGAAAAGGCAGAGATACTAAACAAATATTTTTGCTCAGTATTTACAAATGAAGGGAGGTACCTAAAACAAACAGTAGAAACACTCTGGATACAGAAGTTGATACCAGCCCATTTACAGAAGAAAGGGTTCTGAAAGAACTCTTAAAACTGAAGGTGGACAAAGCAATGGGCCCGATGGATTCATCCTAGAATTCTAAAAGAACTAAGGGTAGAACTAGTGACACCACTGACTACCCTTTTAACAAATCATGGGAGGATGGGGTGGTACCTGAGGACTGGAGGAGGGCAGATGTGATTCCCTTCACAAAAGTGGGAGCAAGGCAGAAGCAGGAAACTACAGACCTGTTAGTTTAACCTCAGTGATAGGAAAATGATGGAATCACTTCTGAAAGAAAGAATTGTCAGTATCTAGAGGCCAGAGGGCACAGGACCCAAGGCAGCATGGATTCTGGCCGGGAAGGTCATGCAGGCAGATCTGATAGATTTCTTTGACTGGATGACCAAAGTAGTAGATCAGGGAGGGCTGTGGACATGGCCTACCTAGACTTTAGCACGGCATTTGACACAGTCCCACACAAAGATTAATATACAAGTTAGCCAGCCTGGGAGTGGGTCCCATGATGACAGCCAGGGTAAAATTGGCTGGAGAATAGGACACAGAGTAATAGTAAATGGAGTCACTCAGAAGAAAGGGGGTTACTAGTGGCTGCACACAGGGTTCAGTATTAGGACCGGTCCTCTTCAATGTCTTTATAAGCGACATTACAGAGGGACTGGAAGGAAAAGTATGTCTCTTTGCAGATGACACAAAGATCTGCAACAGAGTTGATGCACATGGTGGGGTGGAAAGGATGAGAAGGGACTTGGCAAGGTTAGAGGAATGGTCAAATGTATGGCAGCTTAGATTCAATGCTAAAGTGCAGGTAATGCACCTGGGAACAAAAACCCAGGAAGAGTACACAATGGGGGTGAGATACTAACAACAACAAAAATGGAAAGGGACCTAGGGGTAGTCATATCAGATGACCTAAAGGTGGGCAAGCAATGTGAGAGGGCAGCAAGGAGGGCTGGGGGATACTGGAATGCATAGGAGAGGCATCATCAGTAGAAAACAGGAAGTTATTATCCCTCTGTACAGACAGCTGGTGAGACCCCATCTGGAGTATGCGTGCAGTTCTGGAGACCCAATCTCTGCAAAGACATAGACAGGATGGAAGCTGTCCAGAGGAGGGCAACTAAAATGGTGCAGGGTCTGCACCGGAAGACATATGAAGAGACGAAGGAGCTTAATATGTATAGCCTCGAGGAAAGGAGGAGAAGGGGACATGATAGAAACTTTCAAGTACCTCAAGGAATCAACAAAGTCCAAGAGGTAGCATCTTTCAAAAGAGGTGTGCAAGAACAAGAGGGCACAATTTGAAGATGTAGAGGGGCTCAGAGGTAATTTAAGGAAGTATTTTTCACAGAGGGTTGTGGATGCATGGAACGGCCTTCCGGAGGAAGGTTGTGGAGTCAAAAACAGTGGTGGAATTCAAGCATACATGGGACAGTCATAAGGCCATTCTAGGGGTTGGGGGTAGGAAGAAGTAGGCTGCTGGTTAACTAGGATCTGCAGTTTGTCCAGTAGGTAGGGATATGGGCAGACTGGGTGGGCCAAGCGGTCCTTATCTGCCATCAAATTCTATGTATGTTATGTTTCTATCTGAAGGTGCAGCACTGATAGGTTGACTTTCCAGGAAGCTTCCACAATGTGGAGCACATTTTCTGAAAGATCCAATGCCTGGAACTCTAGATGCTCAAGAACCAGGCTGTCAGGTGCAGGGACTGAAGGGCCTGATGCAGGACTTTCCCTTGTGACAAGAGACCAGATTCAGGAGCAGTGGCAACTGCCACGGAGGTGTGCTGCTGAGGCGATCTGGGTACCAAAACTGGAGTGGCCAGTCTGGGTCTACCAGGATCTTTTGTCCCTTGTCCCTCCTTACCTTGACCAACATCTTGTGGATCAGGAGAAAAGGAGACCTGGGGTCCAGGGCCTCACAAAGCCATTCCTCAGCAGGGTCTTGCACGGGGGGGGCAGGCATGAAACAGCCAAAACCTGGCATTCCCCCAGGAGGCTAAGAGGTCCACTAGGAAGTGCCCCATAGGGACAACAGGTGGTTCACCATCTCATGATGCAGAGACCACTCGTGAGACTCCTTACCAACCCAACTCAGGGTGTCCACTAGCTGGAGGAAGGCCACCGCTACACTGATGGGAAGGAGTTCTGCATCCAAGCTGCACTGAAGGGTCCAGTTGTGGAGAGCCTCCCAACATACAGGAAGAAGTGTGTGCTGCCCTGCTTGCACATGGTTGTGGTGTAATCCATCTGGACCTGCATGACCTCACCCCGGACAAATGGAGCCAATTCCATCACAGCAAGATGCACTGCACGGTACTCCAACAGGCTGATGAGGTGACGGGACTCCCTGTGGGTCCTGTGGTTCCCACAGGTGCACTCCCCATCCCATCACAAACGCATCAGTTGTCAGGGGGACCAGAGGCTCTGGGTGGACAAATGGGACTCCTTCCTCCAGACATTTTGGGATGAGCTGTTACATCACCTGTGTGTACTGTGTAACCTCTGTTAAGTGACGTCATATTATGTTATGCTATGTCTTGTATTGTACTGTACTGACCGACTTGGAACCTTTGTAAACGAGCCCTTGGCTCAAAGGTATTAATCCTAAACTTAAATAAATAAAATAAGAGCCAACACTAAGAGCCTTCGTAATAAGGGAACCCTCCTGGCTAAATGAGCTCCACTACACCACCACAAACCTTACTCGCCTCAGCCAATTCAAAACCCGAACTTTAAATCGACACCCCGGAATGCTGCAACTGCCTCTCTAATCCGGGTGAAACTGTCTCTCTCTTGCCTCTGGGTCATGTTCTGACTCCACAGTTACCTTCCAGTTTGTTCCTGAGCTGCTGAAATGCTCCCACTATTCCCTTCTCTCTCTCTCTCTCACCTACCCATGTCTCTCCCCCCCCCCTACTGATCCATGTACCTCCTCTCCTATCCAAGCCACCTCCCCACAGGTGTACTTCTCTGTTCCTACCTGTAGCTAATCGCCACCCGCACACCCTTAGCCCATGGCTAACCTCCACCCCAACACTTGCACTGATGATGAAGGATGTATCTGCACTTTATACCCCTTTGGAGCTTGACTATGCCATATAGCTGCTACCTTGTTGCACACTCTGAACTTGTACATATAAACCCTTTCTTGAATTCTCTCTTCCTCTTTAATTATCTCTTCCCACTCTGGGGACTGCTTCCCCTCTGTGTTTATACTATTTGCGCCACAGATAAAGCAATATTATTGTTTGTTCTTACTTGTATGACCCATGCCCATTACATGATGTTTTACAGACAATGCCTTTAACTACTACTGTTTCCCACTGTCACATGTATTTTGATGTTTCCCCCTTGTATTGATGAAGATCCTTTGTAAATGAGCTCTTAGCTCAAAGGTTGTAATTCTGATTCTTACAATAAATAAATCCCACATCGGCTGGGTCACTGTGACTGGCTGGTCCAGGTTACCTGGGTGCTGAAACCATTGGCGGCTCAGCTACCACTGCAGGTGGCAAAGAAACAGAGAAACATAGACTTTGACAGCAGATAAGGACTGCCTGGCCCACCTAGTCTGCCCATTTCCCTACCTACAGGATAAGCTGCAGATCCTAGTTAACCAACAGCCTATTTCTTCCTACCCCCCACAAAAACTGCTTTATGTCTCTCCCATGCATTCTTGAATTCTCCCACAGTTTTAGACCCCACAACCTCCTCAGGAAGGCTGTTTCATGCATCCACCACCCTCTCGGTGAAAAAAATATTTCCTCACATTGCCCACATTGGTACATCCACCAGTAGGCCCATCTGACCACGATGGTGCAGTATGCCATGTACCCCAGCAGCCACAGGAAGTCCCAGGTGGGGTGCGAGTGCCCAACCTGAAATGATCAGGCAAAGGAGGTAAGATCTGATGCCCGGTCCGGAGGAAGAAAAAATTACTCACCACAGTAATCTTGTTTCTTTAAAGGGATCATTCATTATGATTAAACCGATACAGTCAGCCTCCTGTATTGAACTGCCCGGATAGATGGAATTATATGCAAATGATGGAACTCTCAATTGGCTCATGCCACTTTCAAACTGCTGCCCTAGCAACTGTTACACTCCGAGTGCTTTAGATTCTTACGGAGCCTAACTGGGTAAAAGATCCACTAGCTAAAATTAATAACATTAAAAATAATATTTTTGTCCATTCAGTTCAAAACATCCTTAACCAACAAACCTAAGAAACTCGAGATCACCTGGACACCAATTGGTTAAACAAAGCGAGTCTCTACCTTAACCTATACAGGAGAAAAAAACCTTTAATGCACGGATGCAGAGCAACTTCTATAGGTTCTAGTAGGGGAGACAGGGAGGGTCTTTAATCACAATGAGTGATCCTTTTGAAGAAACAAGATTACTATGGTGAGTAATTTTTTCTTCTAACCCAAGGAATCACTCATTATGATTAAACTGATGTAGACTACAAAGCAGTACCTTTGGAGGTTGGGCAGAGAACCTATTTTGGAAACAGGTTCTGCAGTACTGCTGTACCAAACATAGCATCACCTCTGGACTGCAAATCCAGGCTTAATGCTTTGTGAAGGTGTGTACTGTTTTCCATGTAGCTGCTTTTCAGATTTCCAGTAGTGGAATTTCTCTTGAAGCTGCTACTGAAGCAGCTGTGCCCCTGCTGGACTGTGCTCTCAGGCCCAGAGGTACCAGTTTACCCACTTACTATAACAAACCTGTATACATGCCACTATCCAGCAATCAATTGTCCATTTTGTTGCAGCTCTGCCCTTACCAACTTCACCATAGGTGAGAAAGAGCTGTGATTGACTTGATCTGTAAGACTTAGTTCTGTCAATGTAGTGGCTAAGTGCCCTTTTGACATCAAGGGAATGACGCCTTCTTTCTGGAGAACTGGAGTTCTCTGTAAAAAAAGACAGGTAGAGTGATAGACTGATTTAAGTGAAAATCAGATACCGCTTTTGGAAGGAATTTTCTATTGGTCCTGAGGACCACCTTATCCCTGTGGAAGGAGACGTAGTCCACATCTGTGCACAGGGCTTGTAATTCACTGATCCTTCTGGCTGAAGTAACAGCAACCAGAAAAACAGTTTTCCAAGTGATATACTTCAAATCTGCGGTTGCCATAGGTTCGAATGGTGCATCCATGAGCTTAGTAATGCAGATATTTAAATCCTAGGCCAGGATCGGTTCCCTCAGGGAAGGGTGCAGAAGGTTAAGGCCTTTAAAATATTTTCTGAATACTGGATGAGAGGCCATGGACCTCTCTTTACCTACTGACAGGTAAGCAGAGACTGAAGCCAAGTGGACCTTGAGGGTGGAAGGCTTCAGGCCTAAGGAATGTAAATGTATATCTAGGAGAATAGCCAATTAGCCCTGGAGGGGCTCACCCCCTTACCTGTATACCATATGGAAAACCTCTTCCACTTAGAAGAATATGTTTTCTTAGCCGAAGGCTTCCTGGAACCCCTACGCACTGTCAGCACCTGCTCCGATAGCTTAAAGTTAGCAAATTCTAAGTCCTCAAGAGCCACACCTTGAGCCTCAGTGATCTGAGATTGGGGTACAGGATCCTGCCCTCAGAGGAGGTTAGCAGCTTGTGCCCTCCTGGGCAGATGGATTGGGGAAACCACTGACAAGAGTCAGCAGAAGAGAATACCAGTGCTGGCTCGCCCAGTCCAGAGCCACCAGTATCATAATTGCTGGTTGGGACCTCAATTTCAGCAGGGTCCTGAATATCATAGGAAAGGAAAGGATGCATATATAAATTTCCCTGTCCAATCCAGGGCCATCGCATCCAGGGGAATTGTGCCCCTTAGAGGAGGCCTGCAACAGTACATTGGAAGCTGGTGATTTTCTGTGGAGGCAAAGAGATCCACCTTTGGAATGCCCCATCTCCTGAAAATTGTACCGAGTACCCGAGTATTCAGGCACCACTTATGGTGGTCCTGATTTATCCTGCTGAGAGAGTCTGCCAGTACACTGTCCTCCCCTGGAAGGTGTATGGCTGACAGGGATACTCCCATGGAGTATACCAGGGACCACAGTCTCACTGCTTCTGTACACAGTAGAATTGACCTGGTACCCCCAAGCTTGTTGATGTAATACATGGTTGTGATGTTGTCTGTTCTGACTTGCATCACCTTGTTTTGAAGGTAAGGAGCAAATGTCTTTAGAGCCAGGTAAACAGCCCTGAGCTCCAAAAGATTTATGTGCAACAGAGACTCTTGGGGGGACCATGTGCCACTTGCTGTGTGCTCTAACTAGTGTGCCCCCCAACCTAGAAGAGGCATCTGTTGTGAGGATTACTGAGGGTTGTTCCCTTATAAAAGGTACACACACCCTGAGGTTGTGCTCATCCAACCACCACTGCAATGCCTGGACTAATCTTTTTGTGACTGGAACCAGTTTGGACATAGGATCCGTCCTTTGAGACCAATACTGTCTGAGGTGGAACTGAATATCTCTCATATGAAACCTGGAGCCCATTACCACTGCAGTGGCAGATGCTATGTGGCCCAGTATCCTGAGAAATTTTCTGTCTGTTTTGGGTCTCCCTGACACGAAGGATTTTGCAATCTGCAGAATGCTTGTCACCCTATCTTGTGTTTAGTTCTGCTCCAATAAACTGCAGCACCCGAAGTGGTACCTGCTGAGATTTCTCTTCATTTATAAGAAATCCCAGGGATTCCAGTGTAGATTTTGTTAGTTCCAGCGATTGCACTGCAAGCTGCAGAGACAGTCCTACTACTAACCAGTCGTCCAGGTATGGGAAGACTGTTACACCTTGTTTTCTCAAAAACTCTACCACCACTGATAGGCACTTTGTAAAAACCCTTGGTGCCGAAGATAATGGCCTGAAGCCAGCCTGAATCTCAAGAATTTTCTGTGAGATGGTTTGATGGGAATGTGAAAATAAGCATCCCTTAGATCTAGGGAGGCTAGCCAGTCTCCCTTTTGTAATGAAGGAATGAGTATTGCAAGAGTAACCATTTTGATCCTTGGCTTCAAAATGTGCTTGTTCAGAAGTCTTGGATCCAAAATAGGTCGCCAATCCCTGTTTTTCTTCCATATGAGGAAGTACCTGGAATAAAAACCTTTGTCCCTGTTTATTAGAGGCACTGTCTCCACTGCTTTGATTGCCAGCAGATGCTTTACCTCTGCTTCCAACAGAATCCTGTCTGCAGCTGTTACTGGAGCAAAAGTTCTTGTTCTCAGCTTTGGGAATGATTTGAAGTTGAGTGCCAGGCCCTGGCTCACCACCTCCTCCATCACCCACTTGTCTGTGGTGATGGAATGCCAAGAGTGAAGGTAGTGAGCCAGTCTGCCACCTACTGGTGGTTCTGTAATAGGGGATGTGACCTGCACTAGCCTGTCAGGAATTCTGTGCGGGCTGTGCCTGAACTTGTGATGCAGGAGCCGCTCTTCTCATGGCTCTCCTGGCCCTGCCTCTAAAGTAACCTCTGGCCTGCTGTTGAGGCTCAGAGGCCTGCGTTTGAAAGAAAGGTTTGGGTTAAAAAACCCTACCCCTGCCTCCCCTACTCTAGGGTCTATAAGAGGTGGAAGGCCTATCTTTGGAATTGCTCAGACAGGTGGATTTATATTCCTCCACCTTCTTCATGTATGCTTCAGTGTTATCTCCAAACAAGGAATTGTTCTCAAGTGGAAAATCCATCGTTTTGGCCTGGGTGTCTAAAGTCAGGTTACTGGCTCTAAGCCACGCAAACCTCCTAAGCGAAACAGACAAAGCCATTAACCTGGATGCAGTATCAATGGCATCCTCTGCCATATTAAACTGATACTTGGTAGCATCAAGTGCAGTCCTTGCTGTATCCTGCAAATCTACAGCCACTTCACCTGGGACTTTATCAGCCAGAGCTAGAACAGTATTCCAGAGATCCTTTTGGTACTGCACTGAATATGCCATGTAATTGGCCTGCCTAACTAATAAAGAGTCAGCCATGTACCCTTTCTTTCCCATGGCATCCATATTTCTTGAGTCTTTGTCTGGTGGATGGGTAGCCAAAGGGATACTGGCCTTGTCACAGGCAACAGCTTGGACTACTCCTTCAGGATCAGGATAAATAAAGAGAAAATCATCTGTAGTTCTATCCAGCTGGTATTTCTTGTCAGCTTTCTTATCCACACCAGGGATAGAGGTTGGAGTTTTTAAAATCTGCACTGCAGCTTTTTTTAAGGACTTATGCATGGGCAGAAGCAGACGTTTCGTGGGAGTTAACCCCATCATCTTCAGAAAGTCTGCCTCCTCCATATCCTCTTCTGTTTCCTGAAGCCGAAGGTTCAGTGCTTCCACCATGCTCTAAACAAAAGCATAGTGGGAAGAATATTCCTCAGGACCCCAGGAGGAGATCCAAACTCTTACTCTGGGGAGACTTCTGAATCTATAGATTCCCCTTCGAAGTCATCATCCTCTTCCTCGCCATACACTTCCAGCAATTCTTGCCTTGCTGGAGCTGGAGAAGGAACCAGGGTAGTCGGTGTAGGAACCGGGATGGCACCCTGTAGGGCTTGTAACACCTGTAATGCTTTAGCAATGTCCTCAGCCGAGGGCATAATATGTTTGTCTGCTGGGAGCTCCTTAGCCTTCTCGGCCGGAGGCTCAATGACATGTTTTTCTTTACACTTTCTTTAATAGGACAGGTTCAGAGCCTGTTTCCACAGCCCTTTTTGTTTTACGTTGTTCAGATTTCTCTGAGCTCCTGTCAGGATCCTTGACTTTACCTCCATCCTTTTTATGGGAAGAGGAAGAAGCAGAATTATCCACACTAGAAACAGAAGCAGAAGCCATCTCTTCTAAAATCTTAGACCTTTTCTTTAATGTTTTAGGACAAAAGGTCTTACAGATATCTCAATTGGCAAAGATAAGACTTGTACCCAAACAAGAAATACACAGACAGTGTCTAACTGTTTTTGCTGTAAGTTGCCCACAAGACTCATAACATTTAAAACCCATGGGTCCTGTGCATTTTTTTAGGTTTATCCAAATGGACCTCTGACATTGAAGCTAGACAAAAAGATTACTTCACAAAACTGTTATTCAAAAGTACCTCGGAACCGGAGGTTTCTTTTTAAGTAACTAACGGTTCCTGGAACTGAGCGCTATTCGGTTCCTGAAGAAAAAGGAACTGAGAAATACACTAAATTTACACAAAACTAAAGCGGTTCAAGGAACCGACCGCTAAATATATATAATATAAAGAAAACTGAGGTAAAACTTCCAAAATAGACGTGGAACCCTCAGTTCCAAGGAACCATGAGGGAACCACGAATAGAAATAAAAAACTAAAATACTAAATAACTATACTAAACAATGTTTCTAAGGCAGCAACTTAAAATTAAACTAAAAATGAGTACATATCAACAGATAAACTTTAGTCTGAAGACAGTTCAAGGAGAGCTCTCCGGGACGTCCTTACTAGACAGGCAGAGTAAAGAATCTGAAGCACTCAGAGTGCAACAGTTGCTAGGGCAGCAGTTTGAAAGTGGCATGAGCCAATTAAGAGGTCCATCATTTGCATATAATTCCATCTCTCTATGCAGTTCAACACAGGAAGCTGACTGCGGCAGTTTAATTATAATGAGTGATTCCTGGGGTTAGAAGTCTAGCTCTGCCCCTGTGAGGTGGATCACCTGCAAGGGGCTGAGTTCAGACTTGGCTGGGTTGACCAGAATGTCCAAGTCAGTGCAGATCTGGAAGGCATTATCCCTGGACCACTCCACAGCCTCCTTGGATGACATAGCTCACAACCAGTCATCCAGGTAAGGGGAGACTTGGATCCCTCAGCACCTCAGGAATGTTGTCACCACTGCAATTCACTTGGTGAAGACCCTGGAGGCCAAGGAGAGGCCGAAAGGCATGACCTCAACTCATAGAGAACCCCCTCTATGCAGAACTGGAAGTACTGCCAGTGGGACAGATTGGAATGCAGAAGAAGGCGTCCTGGAGGTCCAGGGAGCAGAACCATATACCCTACTTCAGGGATGGTATTATCTGGTCCAGACTGACCATCCAGAACTTGCACTTCTTCAGGAACTAGTTCGGATTGTGCAGATCCAGTATAGGACGCCAGCCAACCCCCCCAAATCAGTTCCAGGACTAGGAAGTACCTGGACCCAAAGCCCTCCCCTGCCATGGCATCAGGGACATGAGCTAACGTGCTCCCTGAGGGTGGACAACATGTCCTGTAACACCATGGACTCCCTTGGGGCGTGGGGTCGATATGGCAGGACAGCCTCGAAGTCAAGAGGCAACACTCTGCCCACCACTTCCAGCACCCATTTCTCCAAGATAATGACCGATAAGGCATGCCAGAAATGGTGAAGCCAACCCCTCACACAGAGCTGGGACAGGGATGTGGCGGGCAGAAGGTTGACCCCCAACCTGTCACTGAGCAGCTCTGGAGGGCGCACCAGCATCTATGGCTGGAGGGGCACCACTACTGCTACCCCCACCCTTTTTGAGGCTCTGACCAGGGAACTTGGTCTTAGGGCACCAAACCTGAGATTGCCCCTGCTGGTGCTACTGCTGCTTGAACTGCTGCGACAGAAAGGGCCCAAACTGAAAGGGCTTCTTTTTGGCTTCTGTCCTTTCTGTTCCTTCTGTGAGAAGGTCACAGAATCCAATCCAAGGTGGCACTAGAATTCCCAATCCTAGTGAGATGTCCCTCCATCCCCCAGCCAAAGAGGTCAGAGCCCAAGACAGGGACATTGGCCAATTTGTGCCGCGTGTCCGCCATGAAGGTGGAAATTCGCAGCCAGGCCATGTGACACATCACAACACCTACTACCATGAAATGGGCACATGAGTCGTCAATGCCCAAGGCTATCTGGAGCTGGAGTTTAGCCAGCACTTGACCCTGGTCTCTATCCATCTTAACCACGATCTGTAATTCAGAAGAAAGGCAAGGGACAATGTAGTCAAGAACTCCCATCAAGAAGTGACCAAAGTTGGCCATCATCAAGGCATAACTCGCCTGACAAAGACCCAGGCAGGACGCAGTGTACACCTTCTTTCCTATGTGGTTGATCTTTTTGGACTCCTTGACCAGGAGCTTGTCCATGTTCCCAATGTTGCCAGTCTTCTGGAAAATCGAGTCAGTCACCAACCCCTAAGCCCTGGGGTGGTCCAAGAAACCAGACAAAGTGCTGGGAGGGACCACATGCTTGTGAACCATACAGGCAGAGGGTGCTGCACAGGAGGCTGGATGCTGTCAAAACTCCAGAGCTGGTCCCAGGATGGCCTCGGCCATCAAGAAAGTAACCCCGGAGATTTGTCCCTGTCCAGAATTTCAGTGAGGGGGTATATAGCCCTCTTCTGTTCTGAATGGGTTCCAGAGGGATCTGCATGAACTCAGAGATCAGTCTGAGATGGCCCTTGGCCATTTCTTGCTGTGCATCACTCGGGAGTCATCCGCGTGGGAAACCTCCATGGACAACCTACCTGGCAAGCTGGTAGCCGGATGGGAGACTTTGGAGGGGACTACCTATAATGGCTGCGGTGGTGGCGACTCCACCATGATCGGGGGAGAGGAAGGTGACAGTGACACCTGTCTTGGCAGGACTGGAGGACTGGAATGGGCTGGACCGGTGTCGACCAAAGAGTTGCCAGAGTCGAGGGTAGAGCCCTACACTGCAAAATAACGCTACACTGCCTAATTCCAGCATATAATGGTCCCATAAATTCACACCTTGTACGCTTGTGTAGGCTCTAAATCTCCATATCAGTGCCTCATACACTTGTGTAGACTCCAACCAGCTCTGGGAATGGGGTCACCTGATCCTGAAACGTCAGCACGTACTAGCAATACCCAGAAGTTGAACGGCAAAAGAAGTGAACCAGGAAGGAGGAGAGTTGGAGCCTACACAATCGTACGAAGCACGAATATGGCAAACACAGGAGTTCAGTTCAGTAAGGAAATGCCATGGTGAACTGAAGGGGGACTGTATACCTGCTCTAAGAGTCCGTGGTAACAACGGAAGGAATTATCCTTGATGAAGTTATGGGAACCAATAAATGTTGGGATTAGGCAATAGCAACATGAAGAAAATGGAGTCAGCCGCTGGGTAAAGTAAAACAAATTGACTATTTAGCATGTTTGTGACTTGCCAACAGGTCGAGACACAGTATGAGTGCAGTGGAAAGCATTTTTTTTGCACAAAATGAAGTGTTGCACATATTTATTGTCTTGTATCTTTGCATAGTAAAAAGTTTGGTTAGCCTGTATAAGTCTGCACCTACACGACCAAAGAAAGCACTGCTTGAAATTAAAGGGGCCAAGCCCCATTTTAAAGAGTGCTGGTGAACTCAGTCATTTTTTGGTGACACACATTCAATTACTTCTAACCCTGTCACTTGCAGCACTTTTACCTCTCCCATTACTAAGGAGGACAGTGAGAGCACAACAAATAATCTTTTCTTTTGTATAGATTCAGTTTCAGTGGCTTCCTCAGAGACAGTCGGAAGGACCAGAGTCCTAGAGATAGAGGAGTCCTTGACACCTTCTGACAATGGGTCAACTAGGTCAAGAAAAATCTTGACCGCTGGTCAGCCTGTATCGTGGCCAGCAAGCCCGATGGGGACACAGTGGAGCTAGCAGCCTGGCTCTTGACCAAAATCGACTTGGCCAAAGCACCGTTGCGTGATCAAGGGAATCGCAGGAGGAGCGAGCTCTTTCCCGGTCCCACGATCGGCAGCAGGACTTCTTGCCTTTTTTCTTGCTGCTGTGATGGGAAGGGCCCTCCCCAGAGGTCTGCAAGGATCTACACATGTTCCAAAACATTCTGGAGAACAACGCCCTGACACTGGTCCCAGCCAGGAGCAGTGTGGAAACTGATGAGGCCCCGGCCACAGCCTGTCACCTCTTCCATTGCTGCATATTGGGCTGCAGATCGAGCAGCTGCAGAAATTACTTTGCGGGCATCACTGGAGCAAACCGAATGGTCCTATTCGGCCCACCAGCCGAGAAGAAGACGGGCGTAGCGGTCTTCAAGGGACGATGGCAACATAGTTTTGCAAAGGCCACAGGTGGCAACGTCGTGCTGTGCCCCGAGGCAGTTGATGCAATAGCTGTATAGATCCGTCCCTGACATCTTCTGGTTGCACTGTATGCAACATTTAAATCCTGGACTCTATCTGGATTCCTCCCGGTCCATGATGGTGTTGCAACAACAGAGCGGAACAGAGAAGTACACTCACAAGTTTGCCAACGGCGCTCTGAGAACAGGCCTACACTGCGCACGGAGCTGCGAGGGAGACCGGACTCTTCCAGTGGAAAGGAAGATCTGATGTCACGGGACAGAGCCACAGAGCATACCACCCAGGTGGGTGGGAGAAGCTTAGCTTGAACACGTCCAGCAGATTTAAAGAGGAAAGGAAGACTGCCAGAGTGTGGATAGTGCACCATATCCACACTCTAGAAGGAACCCATTTCTGCTATATAGGCCTTCATCCATGTCCTAAACTGCACATTATTTATTTCATGTTGCAGGCATAAACAGAGCTCAAGTCTACAACTATGCGCGTAACTGAAGGCATAAAATGTTCTTCAGTCTCTATTTGCAAGTGGAGATCCTCTCTCCAATGAAACAATGAAAAAGTTCACAGAGCAGTCATGGTATACATCTTATAGTTCTGCACCATACTAAGAACCACAGAAAGGATAAGAACAAAAAATTATAAGAATTAAATTAATTTTCTTACCAGTCTCTTAGAATCCTCACTTTGTCTGTAGAAAAACAGGAGCTCCCGTACTAAAAGTGTCATATTTGCTCCATTGTTGAGGGAAACATGTCCCCCTGATTGTATCGCGTTTACACAACAATCAAATTCATGTCTTTGGATGGAGTACTGTAAAGTTGAAAAAAAATGTTTTAAACAATCTATTTCACTCAGCATATCCCACCATTGTTTATGATACAAAAAGAAACCACGTGATTTTGAATGTGTTCAGTTATTTCCCACTTCACTTATCCTCGCATAAGTTATACGCAAGTATATTAATCTAAAACTGAGGTAATATTCTGATTAAGTAATGTAATACAATAAGACCATTACCCTACATAGAGGATAAGCTGCAGATCCTATTTAACCAACAGCCTATTTCTTCCTATCCCCCACAAAAATTGCCTTATGTCTGTCCCATGCATTCTTGAATTCTCCCACAGTTTTAGATCCCACAACCTCCTCAGAAAGGCTATTCCATGTGTCCACCACCCTCTCTGTGAAAAAATACTTCCTCACATTGCCCCTGAGCGGTCCCCCCTCTAGCTTCAAATTGTATCCCCTTGTTCTTGCACATCTCTTTTTCTATAAGATGCTACCCTCTTGGACTTAGTTGATTCCACTGAGGTACTTAAAAGTTTCTATCATGTCCCCCCTCCCTCCTTTGCTCAAGGGTATACATATTAAGCTCCTTTAGTCTCTCCTCATATGGCTTCTCTTGCAGACCATGCACCATTTTAGTTGCCCTCCTCTGAACTGCCTCAATCCTTTCCATGTCCTTGCGGAGATGGGGTCTCCAGAACCGGACGCAGTACTCCAGATGGGGTCTCACCAACTGTCTGTACAGGGGGATAACAACTTCCTGTTTTCTGCTGGTGATGCCTCTCCCTATACATCCCAGTATCCCCCCAGCCCTCCCTATTGTCTTCTCACATTGCTTGCTAACCTTAAGGTCATCTGATATGATTACCCCCAGGTCCCTTTCCCATTGTGTAATCTTCCCCTGGGTTTTTGTTTCCCAAGTGCATTATTTTGCACTTCTTTGCATTGAATCCAAGCTGCCATACTTCTGACCATTCCTCCAACCTTGCCAAGCCCCTTCTCATCCTTTCTACGCCTCCTTGTGTATCAACCCTGTTGCAGATCTTTGTATCATCTGCAAAGAGGCATACTTTTCCTTCTAGTCCCTCAGCAATGTCACTTATAAAGACATTAAAAAGGACAGAACCCTGCAGTACCCCATTAGCAACCCCTCTTTCTTCAGAGTGGACTCCATTTCCAATTACCTTCTGTGTCCTGTTGTCCAGCCAATGTTTTACCCAGGCTACCACCTGGGACCCACTCCCCAGGCTATTTTGACTATTAATCTTTTGTGTGGGACTGTGTCAAATGCCTTGCTAAAGTCTAGGTAGGCCATGTCCACAGCCCCTCCTGGTCTACTACTTTGGTCACCCAGTCAAAGAAATCAACTAGATTAAGTCTGACATGACCTTCCTCTGTGAACCCATGCTGCCTTGGGTCCCTGTGCCCCACTGGCCTCTAGGTACTCAACAGTTCTTTCCTTCAGACGTGATTCCATCACTTTCCCTACCACAGAGGTCAAACTGACAGGTCTGTAGTTTCCTGCCTCTGCCTTGGTCCCACTTTTGTGAAGGGGAATCACATCTGCCTTCCTCCAGTCCTCAGGTACCACACCATCCTCCCATGATTTGCTATAAAGGGTAGTCAGTGGTGTCACTAGTCCTCTGCTTAATTCTTTTAGAATTCTGGGATGAATTCCATTTGGCCCCATTGCTTTGTCCACCTTCAGTTTTAGGAGTTCTTTCAGAACCCTTTCTTCTACGAAAGGACTGGGATCGACCCCCCTATCCAGAGCGCTTCTGTTAATCAGATTAGGCACCTCCCCACCTCCTCTTTTGTGAATACTGAATAGAAGTATTCATTCAGTATCCCTGCTTTTTCACTGTCCCTCTCTGCCCACCCACCGTCCATTCTATTCAGCCTCACTATCCCTCCTTTTGTCTTTCTACACTCCCGTGATATACCTATAAAAGCTTTTATCCCCCTTCTTAACCGAGTTGGCTATCTTTTCCTCAGTTTGAGTCTTTGCTATTCTGACTACCCTCCCTGCTTCCTTCTGCCTCAACTGGTACAGTTCTCTGTCCTGCTCCTTCTGTGTTTCCTTATACTTCCTAAATGCTATCTTTTTCTCCCTAACCTTCACCGCCACCTCTTTTGAGAACCATAGTGGCTTTTTCTCTCATTTTGATTTATTTGATTCACACAAAGGCTTGATGCCTCTGTGATGGCAGTTTTGATATTTCCCCATTGTTGTTCAACCCCTCCTCCTAGCCTGTTTGCTAGTGCTTTTCTAAGGCACTCTCCCATCTTGCCAAAGTCAGCCCTCCTGAAGTCCAGAACCCTCACCTTTAAAGTCAACCAGGTGTGCTTTATTCTGATTCTAAACTAGCTCCACTGATTTTATTAAATTGTCAATATACATCTCCTCAGTGGGCTTAAGTATGTGTGACCCAGTGTTCCCATTTACTCCCAACTGTACGTGATTCATGAACAAATTATGAAATTCAAGTACATTTTTGTGTGAAGGGTATACTGTACCCCATAATTCTGTTTGCAGTATATATGTACCCCAGAAAAATGTTGTACAGATGTAGAATGAACCCTTATAATTTAATTTGTACCTCTGAACATTTCTGGAGAAGGTACAGTGCACCCCAAGATGTGCAGCCTTAATGGGAACACTGGTGTGACCTGTGCTGATGTTATGGTAGGTAACACTAAACACACGGCCATATGAATGATCCCATAAGAACAATAATTTTTCTTGGGTTTTCTTGCCAATTGTATAATACTTTATAATACAGTTTGGAAATTTACATAAAACGTTTCCAGTCATTATAAGGGACTTAAGATTTGTTTTGTTTATTTATTTAGCTTTTGGTAACCAGGTAAGTGCATTACAGGTATGACCCAGGAGAGTACAATTGGAGGTGGAAAAAGATGATGCGGTGGGCGTGGAGATAACAAGTAAACAGAAGCATTCTCAAAAGCATAACATTACAATGTCAACAGCGTAGCAAACAGCAGCAAAGATAACTATTGGCCTTTGAAGTTACACAGCGAAACAAACAGTAAAACAAGTTACAAGTACTATAATGCAGTAAATACAAGAGGTAACGTCATGTGCATGTGCAGAAGGAGGTGGCGGGTACGTGTTTTCTCAGGGCATCTTTGAAGTATATTAAGGTGAGTGAGCTGTACACAATAGGAGTTCCATAATCTGGCTGCCAAAACGGGGGAAGGTCTGCTCCCCCATTCTGATGGTGCATTTGGAAATGGCGAGAAGAGAAGTACCAGCAGAGCTAAGTGAGTAGGTTGGGTGTGTGCTGTGAAGCAGTGATAAAGGTGGACACCAAGGTGGGGGACCTGAGGAGTCTGAATAAGAAGCAGCCGTCCGTTTAGCTAGAAAACAATGACAAATTTAGAATGACAAAAATATTAAAATTAGTCAATATACAGAATAAATTATAGGAAAGAAGTAGTGTACAAATCAAATATTTCCATCAAATGGTTCAAACAAGCTAATAAACTGAGTGGTTCTATTCCCTCGTTTGAACCATGAGATGGAATTATTTTACAAGTGTATAATGCTTGCCTATCATTTGTGTTATATAATAGATTTGGTTAGCTGAAGAAACAGCTGGATTTAAACCTCTGTTTATTTTTAAACACTTTCCAGCAGGGCAGAGTTAAGTTCATGAAAGACTTTTGCTGCAGTGTGGACTGCTGCTTGGGTGTCTGTGAAGCAAACACTGTGTCAAGTGCTCTCTAAAATGGGTTAACAGGCATTTGCTTCCTTTGTTACCAAGGTGTGGAGCTCCCTCCATCATCTTCATGTATCTCAGTCCCACCCCAATTTAAAAAAAAGCTTCAAAATTTCTTAAGTTCCAAAAATAAATGATCTTGTACTTGAGACTTTGTTTGTTATAACTGCACTTTAACATTCACAGCCCGTATGCTTTATCCCTTGCCACATCAATTGAGCTTATTACCTCTGACCTGACTGTGACATTGATTTGGGGCTACATCATGCTTCTGCACTGTTTCTCATTGTTACTTTATTCCGTGCTTGTTGATCTTTGCCTGCTCATTGTGACTATATAACAGTACTCTATTGTGTCTTTCTGTTGTTCTACACTTCTGTTTTGCTGTGGCATTGCTGCTTTTGTATTTCAATTGTCTTCGTAACTTCCCGGGTCATGCCTGAAAATAGACATTTCCTGGTGTAACCCCCTTACAAATGGGGGTTCCCGAAAAGTCTTCCTTGAGCTTGCCGAAATGCTCACTGCCTGGCTGGTGTCCTGCGTTTTAGCAGATTCAATGTATTGCCAGACAGTGCCTGTATTGCCTCCGTGTACTGTCTCTTTAAGAGCTGCCTGGATTGCAGTCATAATTAATCTGAGAAGGAGCTCTGTTAGAAGATGTACTTCATGCTGATCACTTATTAGAATAGTAATACTATTGCAGTTTGTCTAACCAGCCTTCTTTGCAGCATGGACATTTCTGTTTATGTCCACCATCTTGGTCCTGGACTGCTGAAATGAGCCAATCAGTACCTTTGGGGATTCTAAAATGGAGCCTGTCCCCAGGGGTTTTGTGGGAGCAAAATTCTGTACGAATTATTGTTTTGGGCTTTTGGCGCCTAAATGAACCTGGAGGGGGAGCCCTTGTTGTGACTGACAGAGGAATCAGCCAACCGAACCTTTTGGATCCTGGGGAAAAGTCCCAGACTGCTTGCCGTTTCAGTTCAGATCTGAGTTGGGAAGTGAAGGAGTAACAGCTCAAGATAGTTGAGCAGTAATCCTGCATACATTTGTGCGGAAGAACTGTGAAAAGGCTGATTTTTGGTCTGCCTGTCTGCCTGCCTGCTGTCCTTGAGAGGGAAATTGAAGTTTGAACTCCTGGTTTGTGCAGAGACTCTGTAACTGTGACCAGACAGCAATCTGCCTGGTACAGTAGAATTTCTTACATGTAAATGAGCTGTGTGCTGTTAGTGGGTCGTGATTTGGTTCCCCACTGTGTGCTGAACTGTGTTCTGCTTGCTGCAGGCTGCATCCAGCTCCAAAGGACTAAATCTGTTTGCATCTCCATTTGGGCTGGGCCTTGCCACAATGGCCCAGTCAGACTACCCGCTACACAGAGAAAGCCATCGACGAGAGACCTGCCTGGGGATCAGCCCCCTGCTCAACGCCTTGAACAGGAACGATGCCTCAGTGATTTGTGTGGGCCCTGCTTCTCCTGACACTCCAGCTCAACAACCTACAGTCTCAATTTTGTCCTGCCTGTGTCTTGTATTGGGTATCGTGACTAAACATCAGGGTAGCTCCCTGCAACAACAGCTAAATCTAAAGTGTTGTCATCTGATTGCTTTGTTGTCTTTTCCTTCACAAACTGAACCCTCCGGCTCCAGTTTACAAATAGTGTGTGTTGTGCATGTTTCTTTCTTCCATCACAGGGCCCCAACCAGCTGTGATGCCAGCCTACCCCGGGCAATGGTCCTGGCTAACCCACCTTTTTCCTACCTGGGTACCCAGAGTGTGTGACTGTGTACAGACTCTGAAGTGCATGCATAACTGTCTGACTGATATAGCCTTTAAGGCAAGGAAAGAAGGGTGACCCATGACGGGCCTCAGGGGTCAGTCCTGGGCCAGTCCTTTTTGATGTCTTCATCAGTAGGGTGACTGGTGAGCAAGCTAGGCAGCCTAGGAGTGGGACACAAGGTGGAGAACTGGGTTAGAAACTGGTGGATGGACAAAGCAAAGGGTGGTAGTAAATGGGATTAATATGTATGAGGAAAGAGGTGACCCATGGAGTGCCTCAGGGTCAGTCCTGAAGCCAGTCCTTTTAATGTCTTCATCAGTAGGCTGGCCTGGTGGTACTGAGGGTTGGCGCTGGA
Source organism: Neoceratodus forsteri (assembly GCA_016271365.2). NCBI lineage: Eukaryota > Metazoa > Chordata > Ceratodontiformes > Ceratodontidae > Neoceratodus > Neoceratodus forsteri. Next base: position 1,545,361,042 of record CM057456.1, on the reverse strand, counting down.
TGCCACACTTGCAGCACGCCGATGACCCAGGTTCGGGATCGAGCTAGCCGCCGGGGAGGAGAGGATGGAGCATTTGGAGGACTGTTGTCCTCTTCTGGGAGGAGTGGGGAATGTCCCGTGAGCCAGCAGCACCCAGTGGGAACCGGTGCACTGCACATGCAGGGATAATGCAAGGAAGGGAGAACATTGGGGGTGCCTTCTGGACATGAATGGGAATGCTCATGTAGCAGGCTGGGCAACATTGCACGTCCCATGTTTGGGGAGGAGAAAAGCAGAAAACCCTCTCACCTCGTAGGTGAAGACGGGTCCAGAGGACCCCATGTCACTGCTGGGCATTAGGACTCTCAATCTGGACCCTTCTCAGGCACTGCAACCCACAACACTATAGATAGAACACCAGAGGAGTGCGGTGGTCCCTGCCCAGGGGACTCAGACCCGGAGGTCAGGCTAGTTGGGCTGGAAGGGTGGCCCCTCCGGAGACGAGCAGCCGATGCTTCAGGCTGACAGGAAGAGTCGCAGCACCGCAAGTCCACTCCAGAGAGAGGCCAATGGAAGAGAGGTGAATCAACAGAGTTAAAAAAAAAAATCTTCATCAGTGCCCTTGCAGAAGGACTGGGCGGAAGGTTTGCCTATTTGTGAATGACACCAAGATCTGCAATAGAGCAGACACACATCAGAAGGGGTCAAAAGAATGAGGAAGGATCTGGGAAACTGAAAATATTGTCACAAGTGTGGCAATAAACTGTGTGCAAAGTAGTGCAAAATAATGCACCTGGGGAGTAGAAGCCAGGCAGAGAGCTACAGTGGGGGAGATTTACTGACAGTCACCAGTGAGGAGAGGGATTTGGGGATAATCATCTCAGATGACCTTAAGGTGGCCAAACAATGTAACAGGGCTTTTGGGAGGACCTGTAGGATGTCCCCTGAATAAACCAGATCTCTTTTTGCATTTAACGTGACTCTGGTTCCAGTTTGTGCCAAGAGTACTGTACTGTTGCTATTTGCTGTGCATAACCTTTTTTTACAGGGGGTCCCCAGGGTCGAGCTAGAGGAACCAGCCCTGGTGGTAAGTGCAAACAGTGTGGGTAACTGCATGGTGAATAACAGTCATTGTGAAAGTGATTACTGTATATTGTTCAGGCCACTAGAAGGGAAAGAGGGGGGGTTACAGTGTCCCAGAGGGCTGTGCCCAGGTTAGCTTGACCACTAACAACCTGACTTCCAGGTGGAGGCACCTGTTTCAGTACCCAGGCCCCTTAACCTGCTACTAGCCAAGCAGGCATGGGTAGCAGCCCTTGGGATAGCCCTGCCTAGGGGTTACATCTTGGAGGCTCACCACTGGGATTTTGTGTCTTCTAGTGGCCGAAATTACGAATTATTGTCAAACATAAATGGCTACCCCAATGGAAGTGGCTGTGCACCAGTTGGTGGAATGGGGTATAGGGCAAGAGACTGACCCAGATAATGCTTTGCTAATACTGGATATACCTATGGACATTAGTAATGACACTGTTGAAGGGCACTTTCTAATGCTGAATGTTTGAAAAAGCTGTAGTGGTGGGTAGACAGGCTGACTTAACTGCCCAAATTCTCATGGCCTTGGTGGAGTGTAGCACCACCTGGACAGTTCAAAGGTGCCCCAGACAATCACTCCAGAAGTATTCCCAGCTGCCTAGAGGCGATAACCAAAGATAGCAAGGATCACTTAGAGAATGAGCCCCCACCGTTTGCTGAGTCCTTTGAGGAGAAGTTTGCCAAGTTGTTATTGGAGGAGGGCAAAACTATGGAGGAGTTAAAAAAATTATTCCTGCCACCTGGGAGTGTCACCTCTCCACTGTCCACACCCACCCCAGCACCTGTTCTTTCACCAACTTCTGTACCTGCTTCTGAGCCAGCAAGCAGTCATTGCCCTTACCGCAAGCTCAAGACATTCTCTGGCATCCACCCTACAATGGGGAAGTCGACCTGGAGATCTGGATAGGCTCTGCTACTCTTGCGGTACAAGACTGGCAATGCTCAGAGACCCAAAAAGGGCCTGCTTGGGTGAAAGCCCAGGACCCACCCCATGTACTTTTCGATCCTTGAGGACCTCTGACCCTGACACCAAAGCCCAAGAGCACATAGTCACCTTTGAAAATGTGTTTGGGGGCACCACTAGTGTTGAGGCCTTGAAATGGAAACTTAAAGATATTAGACAACAGCCAGAGGGCTAGGTGTTGCTCAAATTGCAACTGCATCAAAAGAAATCTGGTCCTTGCCTTCTATGTGTTGATGAAGGAGGTATGGGAAGTTGAGGAGGAGGAAGGCTTTTGGACTCCTGCATAGTCAGAGCTGCTGCAACCACTGCTCCAGGCGCGGGTCGGTCGCTGATGGCCTGGAATCACCGCAATCACATGATGGAATCCGAGAACTAAATGTCAGTCCCAGGGGGCCCAGCCAGAGAGGGACTGCTATGGATGGTCTGCCATTGGGATGAACTGCTGAGGGAGTTCAGAGAAACAAAAAACAGTTTATGAAGGCCCCCTCCCACGAGTACAGGTCCTGATCATTATCCTTATCCAACTGCATCTGCTATGGGTGTGGGGGTGCACACCCAGGCTTCTCCTGCTGACAGCAGCTCAAAAAATGATGTCTTGACTATGAAATTGAGAGAATTGACGAGATATCTCCAAATGCTCGCCATACCGCAGACAGAGGTGGAACCAAGGTTTTCTGTTGGTAGTACCCCCACCTCAACTCCCAATGTGATGTGTCCACACCAGACCCCAGAAAGCATATTTTGCCATAACTGTGGGAAGGATGGGCACATGAAGAGAGAGAATGCCAGTCCCAAAAAGACCTAGATAAAGTTGTATACAGACTTCAAGGGGAGCTTCGGAAAGCGAGACCATGACTGAGGTACACCGGAAATGACCACAGTGCAGGACTGAGAAATCCTAACTCAAATTTCTTTGTGGCTCAATCATCTGTCCAGGCCTCTGCTACTGCCTCCAGACTGGTCCAGAATAGTAGGCCCTTCGATGGAGACTTCTGTGACTGTCAATGGTATCCATGCTCGGTTGTGCTTCAATGCGGTCACAAGTGACCACTGTATTCCAGGACTGGTATGATAAACACTTATCTGATGTGCCATTACAATCTCTGGAAGGTTTGAATGTGGGGCCTGAGCAACAAGTCTTATTCCTACCTAGGATATGTCCGGCTCTGGTTGTCTTTCTCTGCGACTGTAACTGATGTAGATGAACAAGTAGAGACCCTAGCCCTGGTGTGCCCTCCCACGGATTGCGTGATGGGATTCTCTTGCTCGTGGAACCAGTGCCCACATGTTCGGAAGACTAGCAGTTGTGTCAAGAGAAACGAAGGAAATCGAACTGGAGGGCACTGAGAATCCCAGCCCTGATAAAGAGAGCCTATGATCTGAAAATGGACTACCAAAGCAGAGGAGATGAGCCGGTGGGGATGGTGTGGAAGAAAGATCCTGATTCTCTGTACTACCTCCCAATGCTCAGTACACCATTCATGGAAAGGTTCGCATTAGAAAAGATGTAAAGAACAAAATATTAATGTTGGATGCACCAGGCGACGGAAAGTTGCCAGAAGGCTTATTGTTAAGCCCAGCATTTTGCCTGCCCGTGCACACACCTATGGATGAGTGATGGTCCAGATTCAGAAGTGTCAGATTGGAAGATCTAGTTGAACAGAGGGTGAATCCTAGCTACAGTCTACTGTAGACACTGCTGTATTACCCAGTAACAAGTGCTCCGGCGAGGAGGAGAGAGTGACCCCAGACTTATTTGACTTTGGTGATTCCCCATTGTTAGCTGAATAGAAGGCTAGAATTAGCAAGGAACTTGCCCAGAGAGGCCCAAGTGTTTTTGTTAAAAGAATGGGATGTGGGGTGTGTCCAGGGTGCAGAGCATCACATACGCCTGCATGATGACCAGCCATTTCGAGAGAGATCCAGACGCCTCGCCCCAGCGGACAAAGATGATGTTATGAGACACCGGCAGGAAATGCTTGCTGCTGGTGTGAGACAAGAATCAAGGAGCCCATATGCCTCTCCCATTGTGGTTGTGCGTAAGAAGAATGGGTCCATGAGGATGTGTGTTGATTATCGAACCCGGAACTGGCGGACCATCCCAGATCAGTACACCATGCCCGGTATACAAGATGCCCTGGATTGCTCGAATGGGAGCAAATGGTTCTCGGTATTGGATCTTCGCAGCGGATATTACCAGATTCCAATGGCCCCAGAGGACCATGAGAAAACCGTCTTCATCTGTCCTTTGGGGCTCTACGACTTCCTGAGAATGCCACAGGGGATTTCGGGCACTCTGGCCGCCTTTCAGCAACTGATGGAACGTGTGGTGGGAGATATGAACTTGCTGGAATGTCTAATGTACCTAGGTGATGTCATTATGTTCGGATGCACATTAGAGGAGCATGAGACCAGACTGTTTAAAGTGCTGGCCCAATTGGAAGACTTTGGCCTCAAGCTGTCCATCAACAAGTGGCAGTTTTTTCAAAACCTCCATGAAGTATGTGGGGCACATAGTATCTGCAGACGGGATAGAGACCGATCCCAGTAAGGTTGAGTCACTTGACTACTTGGCCCCAGCCCCATAACTTGAAAGAACAACAACGTTTTCTGGGGTTCTGTGGCTACTACCACAGATTCATAAAAGACTATTCAAAGGTGATTCGCCCGCTCCTCAATCTTACCCAGGGTCACCCACCTACCAACCGTAAATACAAGAAAGGGGCTGTTAAAGAACCAGAGAAGTGTACATCCACAAGTGAACCTTTTGGGCCCCACTAGACACCCGAATGTGAAACAGCCTTCCACGAAGTCATGTACCAGCTCACCCATGCCCCCATCCTCATCTATGCTGACCCTACCAAGCCCTATGTGCTGCATACAGACACTGGTCTGCAGGGCCTAGGAGCTGTGCTGTATCAAGGGCATGAGGATGGTTTGAGACCGGTAGCTTTCACCTGCAGGAGTTTGACCTGCCCTTTTGTTTAAAAAGGCCCCAGGTTGAATCTACTCTATCAGTTGTTATACAGAGAGAGAGTGGATCATAGTGGTCAAGCAGACAAGCAACAATTGGTCCTGCCCATGACCTTTAAACACTTGATACTGAGGTCACTATACAATCACATGGGGCACCTCGGTATTGACAGGACTCTTGACCTGGTACGATCTCGATTCTACTGGCCCAAGATGGGGGCTGATGTTGAGCACCATGTAAAAGACCTGTAGTCGTTGCCTCCAAAGAAAAGCCCTGCCTCAGAGGGCTGCCCCCCTTGACAGTATCACTACCAGCGCCCCCATAGAACTGGTCTGCATAGATTTTTTGTGTTTAGAACCTGATCAACGGAATACTGGCAATGTGTTAGTGGTTACGGATCATTTCACATGGTATGCACAAGCTTTTCCAACTAAAGATCAAAAAGCCTCTACCGTGGCCAAGGTGCTAGTGGAAACATTCTTCATCCACTATGGTGCCCCCTAGCAGATCCACTCTGACCAAGGCAGAGACTTTGAAAGTAGGCTAATCGGAGAAATGCTCTCTCTGTGGGGAGTGCAGAAGTCAAGAACCACCCCTTATCACCCGCAGAGGGACCATCAACCAGAATGTTTTAACGCAACCTTGAGACATGCTGGGCACCCTCCATCCAAAAGACAAGCATAACTGGAGCCAGCAGATTAGCACCTTGGTACACGATACAATTGCACCAAAAATGATGCTACTGGGTTCTCCCTCACTGCCTCATGTTCGGAGGATGCCCAACTGCCAGCTGATGTCTGTTTTGGGGTCTCTTCAGATGGGGTCCGAGCTGAAAACTACCTGCAGTATGTACAGAAACTGAAAGCTCAATTGAACTGCATATGAACTGGCCCGACAATGGCCGCCAAGAGAAATTTGGGCATGATAAGAAAATAAAGGCTTAAGAGCTATGGCCCAGAGACCGTGTGTTGTTACACAATTTAGGACTAAATGGCAAGCACAAAACTGCTGATAGGTGGCACCATCTTCCTCATGTAACAGGTGGAAAGTTGGGATGATCTACCAGTGTACAAGGTACGCCCAGAGAATAACTCCAAAGCTGTCAAGACCATGCACTGTAACCACCTGCTGCCTATCGGCCAAGTTATTACTGAAGCTGAGCCAGCAGACATTGCCTCCCCTGGGCTGGTGTTCTCGTGCTGCTGCAAGAAAGAGACAGAGTCAACCTACCCCAGTAGTTACAGATTTAAGGTTCCCCGCAGAGCAGGCCCACAATGATAGTGACTATCAGTTCACCTCTGACTAAAGTGACTATGGTAATGCCTATTATCCCTCCTATGAACTAAGTCAGTTGTTTCGTGAAATCCTATGCAGAATCATGGGGATGAAGCTGGGCCTTCTGGACTGCCTAACTCCCCAGCTTCGCCCTGGAACCAATGCTCCTGAAAGTGAAGTGCAGTATCACGTCTGAGGCTGCGGACTCCTTTTGTGTAGTAGAACTGTGTGACTTGCCCGAAGAAGGGGCTGATGGTCTGAGTCTCTCTGGTGACACACCAGAACTTGAACAACAATATGAGAGTGCTGACAGTCCCCCTTCAGTGCCACAAAGGCCAATTGTGCCAGAACCTTCTCTAAATGAGCCAAGTGTTGTGAAAACAGAGCCTACAGGGCAAGGAGCTGACAGTGTTCCCAGTTTGGACATTCCCATCCATGCAGAGGCACCCCTCATGATTGGCAAAAGCACCAAAGTTAGTGCTAAAAGTACAGAGACTGTGGCTGTCAACCCCGGAGAAAACTGGCCGAGCTGTCAAGCCAGTATTGCGCTTCAGTTATGATTCTCCCAGAAGGCCAGTGTATTTGCCTCTCAGTGTGGTTCACAAAGGTGTTTATATTTCTCAGAGCTCACTACCCAAACTGAGCTTAATGGCCAATTCCAGGTTGACTGTTCTTCCTTCTCAGTATGGTGCCCCTTCCCCATCCAGCCCCAAGTTAGCTGATAGGGAAGTGCCCTCTCCTACATTGTTTAATGTGCAAGAAGTTATAACATGAATCAGTATTGTGATGTTACAAGTATGTTAATCATAGTGGAATCAGTATCACCTGTATGAAACATTCATAAGTATTGTCAGTACAAATATAGTATAGTGGAATCAGCATCACCTATATGAAACATGCATAAGTATTGTCAGTACGGATATAGTATTGTGAAGTAGGTTGAAATGTATAGTAATGTGACAAGTTTATGTTAACTGATATATCAGATACTATTTGCATAGCATGCTAATGTCATATATGTTTAGTTTATATTGCATTTTCAATAGTGTGATGGTAAAGACTTAAACGTGGACGCCAAGTTTTCTCCAGGCAGGGAAGGGTGTAACCCCCCCCACATACAAATGGGGGTTCACGAAAAGCCTTCCTTGAGCTTGCCTACATTTTAATTTCTTTATAGAGTTTGATAACCGGGTAAGCTCACTGAGTCCGGAGGTCCCTTTTTCAAGAGCGACCTGGTTTAGTTACAGACAATGATTGCATACATTGGCAGGAGTACACAGTAGATTAAGCATACATTGGATAGAGTATAGAGTACATTACAGAGCATGTCAGTTACATACACATATATAACATAGCAATTAAATCAAACATATGACATCATAACCAACAATACCTTAGGGGGAGAGGTGGTACCAGCAATATGCAGGATATATAGCCACCCTGTAGGCTGTTTGCCAAGGAACAAGCAATTTCTGCCTCTGAGACGAAGTTCCAGGCTAGCAGTTACAGCCACAGAGACTAAGCTCTAACAGGTATACTTTCAGGCCTGACTTAAAACTCTGAGTAGTAAGACAGTTGGCCAAGTCCACAGGGAGAAGGTTCCATAAATGTGGGGACAGCGTACCTAAAGGAGCACTTATGGTAGTTAGTTCGGACATGAGGATGTCTGGGACGGCTAGTGGAGGATCACAGGTCCAGCCCTGGACCTTGGGATTTAGCGGCCAATGCAGGTGAGTAGGAGGGCCAACAGTGGTAAATTTGAAGGTCAGGCTCAAAGGAGTAGGTTAGTTTATGTCGCATGGAAGGCCAGTGGAGATCAGCAAGGACCTCACGGTGGTGCCTTCTTGGTGGGGAGTTGGTAGCGAAATGAGCCACCCTGTGGTAGAGCTATAAGTTTTCTAAGTTAGCCCTCCCTTAGGACTGCAGCAGGGAAGACCCATAGAGGAGGGAGTGGAGTAGGGTGCAGTTTGACATGGCACGACAAGCCTCGAGAAAAAGAGAGTCACCCAGCCTATAAAGAAATCCTAACTGCTGGTGGGTGGACTTAACAACAGAGTCAATGCTCACTGCCAGGCTGGTGCTCTGTGTTTTAGCAGTTTAAATGTATTGTCAGAGTGTGCCTGTACTGCCTCTGTGTACTGTCTCTTTAAGAGCTGCCTGGACTGCAGTCATAATTAATCTGGGAGGGAGCTCTGTTAGATGTACTTGTTTGCTGATCATTTATTAGAATAGTTATAATATTGCAGTTTGTCTAACCTGTCTTCTTTGCAGCATGGTCATTTCTATTTATCTCCACCATCTTTGTCCTGGACTGCTGAAATGGGCCAATCAGTACCTTTGGGGATTCTAAAATGAAGCCTGTCCACAGGGGCTTTGTGGGAGCGAAATTCTATAGGAATTTTAGTTTTGGGCTTTTGGCGCCTAAATGAACCTGGAGGGGGAGCCCTTGTTGTGACTCACAGAGGAATCAGAACCAAACCTTTTGGATCCTGGGGAAAGTCACAAACTGCTTGCAGTTTCAGTTCAGTTCTGAGTTGGGAAGTGAAGGAGTAATAGCTTGAGATAGTTGAGCAGTAATCTTGCATACATTTGCGTGGAGAACTGTGAAAAGGCCTGCATGTCTGCCTGCTGTCTCTGAGAGGGAAAATGAAGTTTACTCGGACTGAACTCAATTGTGAGGATGATTTAAGCCACAGAACTGTGACCAGGCTTTAACATGAAGAAGACCGAAGATTTGCTGAATGCGATCGGCCTGTCAGGATTTTCAGCCACCTTTGAACTCCTGGTTTGTGCAGAGACTCTGTAATTGTGACCAGACAGCAATCTGCCTGGTACAGTAGAATTTCTTACATGTAAATGTGTTGTTAGTGGGTCGCGATTTGGTTCCCCACTGTGTGCTGAACTGTGTTCTGCTTGCTGCAGGCTGCATCCAGCTCCAAAGGACTAAATCCGTTTGCATCTCCATTTGGGCTGGGCCTTGCCACAATGGCCCAGTCAGACTACCCGCTACACAGAGAAAGCCATCGACGAGAGACCTGCCTGGGGATCAGCCCCCTGCTCAACGCCTTGAACAGGAACGATGCCTCAGTGATTTGTGTGGGCCCTGCTTCTCCTGACACTCCAGCTCAACAACCTACAATCTCAATTTCGTCCTGCCTGTGTCCTGTACTGGGTATTGTGACTAAACATCAGGGTAGCTCCTTGCAACAACAGCAAAATCTAAAGTGTTGTCATCTGATTGCTTTGTTGTCTTTTCCTTCACGAACTGAGCCCTCTGGCTCCAGATTATAAATAATGTGTGTTGTGCATGTTGCTTTCTTCCATCACAGGGCCCCAACCAGCTGTGACACCGGCCTACCCCGGGCAATGGTCCTGGATAGCCCACCTTTTTCCTACCTGGGTACCTAGAGTGTGTGACTGTGTAGGGACTCTGAAGTGCATGCATAGATATAGGTTACTCACCTGTAACAGGAGTTCTAGGAGTGGTATATGTTGTTCATCTACACTTACTGGCAGGTTCCTTGCCGCTTTAAATCTTGCCGGAAGGTCTTCAAGCTGGCTTGTCCCACCCACCCGGGTGGTAAAACTCGGCTCCACCCCATAGCCAAGATCTAGTCCACTGGAAGGCAGGTTGTGCGTCGAGAAGCTGAGGAGTCGGGTGGGTTGTGTGGATGAACAACATATACCACTCCTAGAACTCCTGTTACAGGTGAGTAACCCATGTATAGGACGTGGATATGTTGTTCAATCCACACTTACTGGCAGACTCCTAGCAGCCCTCCGGGAGGAGAGGCACGGCGCCGCGACCCCATACTTAGGAATAAGGACTGGAGAACCAAGGTCCCAAAACCAGCATCCCAGCGTGACTCAAGGTCGATGTGCTAGTGGGTAATGAAGGTGTGTGATGACTTCCAGGTAGCAGCCCTGCAGATTTCCTGGATAGGGACGTCCCTGGAAGCAGCCACCGAAGCAGCGGTATGGCGGGTGGAATGGGCTCTTATCCCTTGGGAGGCTCCATGCCCGCCAACCTATAGAAGATCTATGAGGAGGTGACCCACCTGCCTATCGTTCGCTTGGCTGCAGGTCTGCCAGATGCGGCTTCAGCGTAGGTGACAAACAGCTGGCGAAACTCTCCCCCGAACTTCGACCATCCGCTCCTTATAATAAGCGCGCGCTCTTCTACGGTCCAGAGTATGGAGCCTATATTTGGCCTCCGAGGTGTCACTGGGGTAGAACACTGGCAGAGTCAACACCTGGTTAAGGTGAAACTCCGACACCACCTTCGGAAGGAATTTCAGGTGGGGGCGCAGGACAACCTTGTCCCTGTGGAACACCAGATAAGGAGACTCGATGGAAAGCGCCTGGAGCTCTCCCATCCTTCTGGCTGACATGATAGCCACCAAGAAGGCGGTCTTCCACGACAGGTGAGAGATGTCACACCTGTGCATCGGTTCGAATGGCTTGCCCATGAGCTTAGCCAATACCAGCAGTAGATCCCATGGAGGTGGAGGTTCTCGCACCGGAGGGGATATGTGATCAAGGCCCTCGAAAAAAGCATCCGACCACCTTCTCCTGCGCCACCGACTGCTTTCCGGCCCGCGCCCAGTAAGCAGAGATGGCTGCCAGGTGCACCTTAAGGGTCGTCGACCGAAGCCCTAGCTGAGAAAGGGACCACAGGTAGTCCAGAATGCTAGCCAAAGAACAGGAGGAAGGGTCCAGCCCCTTACCCTGACACCACATGGAGAATCTTTTCCATTTGAAGGCATAGCATTTTCTGCTGGACTCCTTACGGGATGCCTCAACGACGTTGAGGACCTCGTCGGAAAGACCCAAGGCCTGGAACTCTAGCCGCTCAGGAACCAGGCCGTCAAGTGCAGGGATTGAAGGTCCGGGTGGAGTACCTTCCCTTTGTTGACTGAGATTAGGTCCGGGCGGGCTGGAAGCCGCCTCGGGAGCCTGGAGCTGAGGCTGAGGAGATCTGGATACCAGAACTGGCATGGCCAGTCTGGGGCTACCGGAATCACCTGCGCCTTGTCCCTCTTCACCTTGAGAAGCACCTTGTGGATCAAGGGAAATGGAGGGAAGGCACAGAAGAGGCCTGGGGTACACGGCCTAGAGAAGGCATCCCCCTGCAGCGAGCCCTGCTGAGGGGCCTCAGCTTCGCATTCTCCCTGGAGGCAAACAGGTCCACCTGAGGGGTGCCCCAGTGGGAGAACAGATCTTGTACTACCTCCGGCAAGAGAGACCACTCGTGAGATGCAGCACCTATCCGGCTGAGGGCATCAACCAGACTGTTGGAGGCTCTTGCCACATGGATGGCTAGGAGATCCGCCTCCAGTCTGATCATGAGAGACCAAGTGCGGAGAGCCTCCTTGCACAGAGGCAAGGAGTGCGTCCCGCCCTGTCGGTTTAGGTAGTACATGGTCGTGGTGTTTTCCGTCTGGACTTGGACCACTTGACCCTGTACAAATGGAGAGAAGGCGGTGAGGGCTAGTCGGACCGCTCGAAGCTCCAGCAGGTTGATGTGGCATCGAGACTCCTGAGGGGACCAGAGGCCGTGAGTGCTGAGCTCCCCCAGATGGGCACCCCAACTCATCAGAGAGGCGTTGGTCGTCAGAGTGACCGTCGGCTCGGGGTAGACAAACGGGATACCCTCCTGCAGATGAGCTGGAATGAGCCACCACTGGAGGCTGTTCCACATCTCCTGGGTCACTGTCACTGGCTGGTCCAGAGGACCGGAGCGCTATGACCATTGGCGGGCCAGCCCCCATTGCAGGGGATGCATATGCCAGCGGGCCCAATGGACCACGCTGGTGCAGGCCGTCATGAGGCCCAGAAGGCACAGGAAGTCCCAGGCAGGGCACAATTGCCCAACCAGAAATGATTGGGCAAAGGAGGAAAGGACCTCGGCCCTGTGCGCTGGGAGCCGTGCGCTGGCTCGAAGAGAGTCGAGCTCTGCCCCGATGAACTGAATCACCTGCGATGGCATGAGTACCGATCTGGCCTTGTTGATGAGGAGGCCAATCTGAGAACAGACCTGGAGGGCCAGATCCCTGGACCGCTCCACCTCTGACCTGGAGGGGGCTGCAATCAGCCAGTTGTTCAGGTAAGGGTACACCCGGACCCCTCGGCGCCACAGGAATGCTGTAACCACTGCCATGCATTTGGTGAAGACCCTGGGAGCTGGAGAGAGGCCGAAGGGCATGGCCCGGAACTCATAAAGGGATCACTCTGCCCTGAAGCGGAGGAATCGCTGGTGAAACGGATGGATTGGGACGTGAAAGAACGCATCCTGAAGGTCCAGAGAACAGAACCACACTCCTCGTTTCAAAGATGGAATGATCTGAGTCAGAGTAACCATCCTGAAAGTACGAGACCTTAGGAACTTGTTCAGGTTGTGTAGGTCGAGAATGGGGTGCCAGCCCCCCGTCCGTTTTGGGACCAGGAAGTACCTGGATACAAACCCTGGGTCTGGAGGAGGGTCCGCCACCTTCCTGATCACCTCCTTCTGGAGGAGCAGAGCAATGTCGGCTCAACAAGCCGACAGAAAGGCTGCAGAACCTGTAGCCCCCCGTGAGGCAATGGTTCGATAGGGTGGGGACTGCTCGAATTCCAGAGGCAGACCCCTGCCTACCACTTCCAACACTCAGCGGTCCGTGGTTATAACAGACCAGGCGGAAAGGAAGTGGCGGAGCCGTCCCCCCACAGGGGGAACCTGGGGAGGAGTGACGAGGTTGGGGGCGACACCCTCAACCCGTCACTGGGCAGGCTTGGAGGAAGGGCCGACCGAGGAGCCGCCTGGACCTTTTCCTCCCAGCTTCCTGCTGGAGGAAGCCGCAGGCTTGGCTTTGGGGTGCCAAGTGCGAGACTGCTGGCCCTGATGCTGGTGTTGCCGGGCCGGACGTGCCGCAGGGACTGAAGGACGAAAGGGCTTACGCTGCTGCTGGCGGCCTTCGTCCTTCTGGGCAGATGTGACCGAGTCCAAGGTGGCGTTGGATTTCTCGATCCGCTGGAGATGACCCTCCACCCGGGACCGAACAAGTCGGTACCAGGAAGGAACGCCCAGCTTGTGCTGGGTATCCGCCGAAAGGTGGAGATCTGCAGCCAAGCTCTGCGGTGCATGGCCACTGTGGCCACTACTGACCGGGCACATGAGTCAGCGATGTCCAAAGAAGTTTGGAACTGCTGTTTGGCCACCGCACTTCCCTGGTCCCACACCTGCTTGACAATCATTTGAAGGTCAGCCGGGAGATGAGGAATCACCTTCATCCATGGAGCCCAAAAGGGCATGTGAAAAGTGTGCCATCAGGACAGCTGAGCTAGCCTGACGAAGGCCTAGTGAGGAAGCAGCACAGATTTTCCGCCCGGAGTAGTCCAATTTCTTGGACTTCTTATCGGGTGGCTTGTCCACATCCCGAGCGTTCCCAGAACACCAGAAAATGCTGTTGGTCACTAACCCCTCCACAGAGGGGTGCTCCGAGAAACCGGAGAGTGAACCAGTAGGGAGCATACTTCTGAGCCATCCTGGCGAAGGTGCTGGACAAGAAACTGGCCGCTGCCACGGCTCCAGGCTGGGCCAACAATGGCTTCATCCACCGGGAAGGCTTCCGTAGGGGAATCCCCATGGTCCAGTATCTCCGTGAGGAGATACTTGGCCCGTTTTGAAATAGGTTCGAGATTCATCCCAGTGGATTCTGAGATGAGTCTAAGCATTCCGAGGGATGAGGATGGGCTCTCGTCCACCGACTGACCCCCAGTGGACTCCAGGTCAAAAGTGGCCTGGAGAAAAGAAGGAGTCGTTGTCAGACTCTGAGGAGTCTGCGAACAGCTGCCGAGCGCCTGAGCCACCCTCCACATGCCGAGGTCGATCGGGAGTGAGGGTGACCGACAACCTATGGGGCAAACCCTGACCTGACCGAGAATCCTTGGTCGGGGCCCCAGTCATCGGTTTTGAATGCGGAGGTTCCACCATAATGGATGGTGCAGCCGGTTTCGGCTCCTCGACCACTACGAGGGGTTGTTTCGGCTGCTCCGGTGACAGCCACTTAATGACCGGAGAAGGCGATGGAGTTGGCTTATTCCCGGACAATAAGAGCTGCTCCCACACTAAATCCTCGTAGCGCCGATGCTACTTATGACAGAGCTTATCCTCCGAAGAGGACGACAAGGATGAGTGGCGCCGCCACTTTCCACGGTGCCGAGACCGAGACCGCCGACGGCGGGACCGGCTGGACCTGGAAGAGGTCCAAGACCGAGACCTCCGGGGATCCCGAGGGTGGGTCAGAGAGGGGGCGGGGGAAACCCGCTCCTCCCTCAGTTCAGGGACCTTAACCAGGGGCTCTGGCACAGGAGGCACAGACAAGTCCTCGGTTTCCACCGGGGAGACCGGTGAAGAAGGGTTGTCGGCTTCTCCAGTCGACAAACCATCCAATGGGTCGAAAAATCTCGACCGCGTCGGCGATTGTCTCGGCCAGCTGACCTGATGGGGACACCATGAAGCCAGCGGCTGTAGCATAACCTCGACCGAGATCTACTATCGACTATCCGAGAGAGGGGACCTCTCCCGTTCCACGAGCGTCGGCAGTGGGATTGCTGAGTCCTTCTTTTTGGACCGAGAGGAATGTCCCGATGGCCCTTCTCCCTTGATGGAGAGGGACTGGCAAAGCTCCTTAAAAGAAGCTGGCCACCGGAGTCGCAAGTGGAAATCCAACCGCTGCGCTGACGAGCCGGCTACCTTTATCTTTTAAGACAAATTTCACCTGTATTGATAACTTTTCCTTCTGTCTTATTCCCTTTGTTTGTTCTGTGTATCCAGTCCTTTCCCTACTGGACTGTGTGTGTCCCTTCAGACGATTTTTGGCCCTCTTAGCTCTACCTTTTGTCCCACCCCATCTGCTCCTTTTCCTGCTTTTCTGTAATTTTTTTGTTGTTTGATCAAATAATTTATAAAAATTCTTCTTGTAGTACAGTATCTTTGTTTTCACTTTGAGACACTACATGTGTAGTATGTTTCTGTATGGACCTGAAGGGCTCTGGGTTTGGGTTTCTTATTGTGATTACTGTTATGCAATGTACCTTTAAGAGTTCACTGCCCCCGAGGAAGGACTCGTTGGACTTTGAAGTACTGGGGAATTGTTGCTGTCCCTTCTCTGTCTGCACAATAAACTGTTTTCTCACTTGGCAGTCTAGCTACTTCTTTTACTTTGTTTTGCACACCTCACTCTGTTCTACTGGTGTTCTGTTCTTCTGAAGCTGCAGCAAGCATTTTTCCTGTGCACCAAAGTGCTCTTGATTTTGTTTACATACAGGTATCCATCAGGACATAATCAAAGCATTTGTTTACATGTTTTAAACATCCATCACTGGGGAACTCCAAAGGCAGGTAAGTCTTCTTTTTAATAAGCTTTTACATAAGAAATACCTCAGGAGTTCCCCAACACAATCTAAAGTACACTTTAAGCAATGTCGTAAAAATACTTACTTGCTGTTTCTGTCCTTGTACCCTCGTACATAGGACTGAATAGTTATTGCATTCTTCAGCCTTCTCCTTTCCTCCTACAAAATCAAAGAACAGAAACATCAAATTAAACTTCCCATGAAATCTATGACCCAATACTGTATGTGGTGGATTTTCTATTAATAAAAGGTTTATTAAAATTTGTGGTTTTTTATTTATTTATTTATTTATTTATTTATTTATTTATTTTTTTTTTACATTTAAAATTTTAAAAATTCCATAATTTACAAAATTTTAATGTAGATAATTGGCATCTTTACAATCTTCAAGACTGTCATCCCTTGCAGTGTTAGGGTGTCAGAACTGTCCTTTCACCTAGAGGACGTGTGAGGGTGACATTCTTGCAGAGTGTAAAGATGCCTTGATCATGCATCCACGCATAAATATTTTGGAACATAGCTGTTGAGAATGTTGCCACATGGAGCCCAATATTTTAATTAGTATTTTGAAAGTATTACACCAGGTCAGCCCAGTGGCTCAGTGACAGTGTGTGATTAGAGTTCATGTCGCGAACCCTAGAATTCCACACTGGGGCCGGACAAGGGCATGAGCGAGGTCAGGCACTCTGCTCCTGAGGAAGGTCCCTACACACACACACACACACACACACACACACACACACACACACACACACAGCCTGCCAGCAAACCAAGAAGCAGCACTGCTGTCAGTTGTAAGGCAGACCCTGCCCAGTGGTCTGGCCCCAGCAATGTCTGATGCACCAGAAACCAGCACAGCCACAGCACAACCTGCAAACAGCAGCCATGTGCCGATCAGGAAGCAACTTAAAGGCAGGAGGAGGGACCACCCTGCTACTAAGCATTCCCAGCATCAAGGGAGGTCACAGAGTGGGTGCCACAGGGTTCACGCCTAGGGCCAGTCCTTTTCAATATGTTCATCAGTGACACGGGAAAAGGAATACAAAGCAAGATGCACCCCTCTGTAGATTACACCAAGCTCTGTGGCAGGGCTGACAGCAAGGAAGGGGTTAGGGAGTTGCAGAGGGACCAGCAAAGGTTAGAGAGGTGGTCCAAAGTCTGTCATTTGAAATTCAGTGCCAAGAAGTGCAAACATGGAAACACAGAAACACAGAATTTGTCGGCAGAAAGGGACCATTAAGCCACTCAGTCTGCCTTACCTGCCACCCTTAGACAGAATACTGGAAGGGAGGGCCAAGTTGGACACTAACTCTAAGGAAAGGGACCCTGAAGTCATCATAA
Organism: Neoceratodus forsteri; assembly: GCA_016271365.2. Taxonomy (NCBI): domain Eukaryota; kingdom Metazoa; phylum Chordata; order Ceratodontiformes; family Ceratodontidae; genus Neoceratodus; species Neoceratodus forsteri. Next base: position 1,545,344,018 of record CM057456.1, on the reverse strand, counting down.
GCGACTCCCTAAAACAATCTAGCCAATGTAACAAAGCATACAGCATGGCAAACAAAATGTTTGGGTGTACTGGGAGGGACATACGACAGCAGGAGGGAAGAGGTGATACTACCACTCTACAGATCACTGGTGAGGCCACATCTGGAATAATGTGCACAGTTTGGGAGTCCCAACCTAAGAAAAGACAACAATAGGCTACAGATGGCACAGCATAGGGTAACCAAAATCATCCAAGGCCAGCAGGGCAGATCCTACGAGGAACAGCTTGATGCTCTGAACATGTATTCACTAGAAACAAGAAAGGAGAGGGGTGATATGAGAGAGACCATCAAGTTCCTGAAAGGAATGAACAAGATAGACTGAGGAAATATGCAACGGTAAAGGTGAGTCAAGAACAAGGGGGACCTGAGTGGAAGTTGGCGGAAGGGGATGCAGGAGGGGCTTGAGAATGTTTTATTCTACAGAGAGAGTGGCTGAGCCATTGAACCACCTACCAGCAGAGGTGCGGGGTGCAAGAACCATTAATGGTTTCAAACACAGCTGGGACAGAGTAAAAGGCATGACAGTTACGCGGGGAAGAAACAGAGCAAGAGGCGAAGGCAGGGGCAATAACCCCAACTAGAGCATAGGTCCTGAGGTATAAAAGGGTAAAACAGGGTCAAATGGATGGCCCAATGGTCTTTTTCTGCTGACATTTTCTGTCTTTCTTTGCAGTCTCTGTATCTATGAAGTCAGTTTACCAGCTACGTTTGGATATAGGCAAATGACTGCATAATCCCCAGATAAAAAAGAAACTTGTCCAAGCTACAATTATATTCCACCTGTCCAAAGAATTCTGGAATTCTCTGCCTCAGACATAACCTGCTCCACCTCTGTCTTTTCCACCAAACTAAAACTTAAGCAGCTATGATAACATGTAAATGCCCTATTTAACTGATTTCATATGAACATATGAAGAAGCCAGCAAAAGAAAGCCATTTGGTCTATCACGTCTGCTCGTACTGCAGGGTCCAAAGCTTGAGCTAATGTCCCTGGCCCTCCCTCCTCACACCTCCCATCCTCCCTACCCATGATCCTTACCTTTCCCCTATGCTTATCCCAGCCTCTCTTGAAGCTGCCCACTCTCTTCAACGAGATCACCTCTTCCGGCAGTGCATTCCATGTGTCTACCACCCTCTCTGTGAAGAAGTGCTTCCTGACCTCCCTCCCTCACCTCCCACCCTCCAGCTTAAGACTGTGCCCCCTAGTGTTATGGTTGCCACTCAGCTTAAAGAGACTCTCCTTATCAACCTTATTTATCCCTTTCAAGTACTTGAAGGTCCCAATCATGTCCTCTCTCTTCTGTCTTCCAGGGAGTATAGCCTTCAACCTCTCCTCGTATGCCTTATCCTACATGTCCGATTCTCGCATATGATGCATCAACCACTGCCAATTTTGTGTATGCCCTATATATTCTGATTTTCATACTGTATGCTAACTTGTTACTTTCCATTACATTTATCTACTAGTAATCCTGTACTGCTAGATCCCCCTCCTTTCCTCCCTTCCCCTTCCCTCTCTCCAAGTCACATCTGTAAATGAGACAGCTGTTCGCAGTATGGTTTACCTGGTACATTTTTTTTTTTCTTTTTCTTTGTTCATATAGCTTTTTCTTCCAGGCGGATTGGCTCTGGGGGGCTCTTATTTCTGTCCCCGTCTCCCCCACCAGGCATCTACAAGCCCGACCGACCACCCTAGGATGGTGGTCATATGGCAATACAGGAGCAGAGGCAGGCAGGCAGACAGGACATCACTAATCCAGAGCCTTCACTTTTTCCATTTTTTCCCTGTTCCCCACGCTACCTAGCGTTGGGGCATGACTGTATGAGTCCTGGCACCTCCTAGACTCCCACTACCATCTGGCCTCCACGGGCGGCAGTCATTCGGAAGAGCATGCAGGCCCCCCCCGGAAAGGAGAACAGGCATCAAGTGCTCAGTCCTTTCCTTCCCCGGCCAACCCCTAGCAACCTGCACTCGCCACCGAACATGGGCCGTTGGGGTGGCAGGAGGTAAGGCGCTAGCACCTCAGCCCTCCACACCACTGGGCCGGCTGGTAAAACATTTTCAATTAAATAAATATGACGGCTGTTGCAATGGCAACCCCATCACAGAAGATACGGGAACCAGGGTAAATAAATAAGCACTAAAAGGAATTTCAAAAAAACAGTACTACTCGGCCGGCCTGGTGGCATTGAGGGTTGAGGCACTGGACGCCACATCTCGCGCCACCAGCGACCAGGTTCAGGAGCGGACTCAGGTTGCTGGGGGTCAGCGAGGACGAGATTAACATCCCATGGATGCTCTCCTCCTCCTGGGGTGGGATACGGGGGTGCCTGAGCACCCGATGCTCCAGGCGGAGGAAGCATGGGCTTTCTTGGGCAGATGGCGCTCTTGAGCCAGGAGGGAGGATGATTGTGGGCACTTAGCAGGCGTGCATCTGCATGTCGTCTGCCTAGATGTACGCCTCTGCACCAACATCCTCAGGGGCGAGGGAGAAAAGGGGGGGGAATCTATACACCCCCGGCCCCCCGAGCAAGATGACGCCGGGGCAGGGGTTGCCCAGTAAGGTTGTCCTGGCGGATGGAGTAGGAGGAGTACAATGCCTCCTCTGAAGCTGTGGGAGACGGGCAAGTTAAAAAAAAAAAAAAAACAGTACTACTGATCTTTAAACAAAACACGATGGTTGTCTTCCCTTACAGATGTTAACTTTGAAGCTGGCCCAGTGGTGTGGAGGACTGAGGTGCTGATGCCTTACTTCTTACTACGCTGGCGACCTGGGGTCAGGAGCAAGCTTGGGTTGACAGGTGTTGGCTGGGAGAGAGTGTCGAGTGTCTGACAGACAGCCTTCTCTCTCGGGGATGGGTGGGTTGTTGATACCTGGCAGCAGCGACACTCATGGAGGTGTGCTGTACAACAGCCAGGGCCACATAAGGTATCGGGGAGGCGACGGCAGATGTCCACGGATGAGTGCGGGCGCCGCCATGCCCGCCCCTGCATATCCGGTACCGGGACACAAAGAGGAAACACCTCTCACCGAGAGGAAGACATCACTCCTGCCACCACGCCCACGCTGGATCCTCCTCTCCAGGTACGGACTGCCTCCCTCCTTCACCTCTGCCCACACTGGCACTAGATTAATAGAAGGAAGATCGCCAAGGCACAGAATGGCGACCCCGCCTCAAGGGGAAGACCAAGGGGTGCCACATAGGGGTGCCATGGATGGGCTGGAGGAACAGGATCTACGGTACAGGGATCACAGCAGGTCAGGATAAGGTGGGGTGACCAATGGAGCCCCGCGAGAGGCAATGGGAGGGAAATAAAGTGGAAAAAAGATGTTAACTTTGATTAGATACTTGCAAAATAATTAATGCACAAAATGCAGTAGGGAATTTATTCAAAGTTAAGGACAACTATTCTGAAAGTATACTGAAACAGTATTTGACGGAGATAAATACAGGTTACTCACCTGTAACAGGAGTTCTAGGAGTGGTATATGTTGTTCATCCACACTTACTGGCAGGTTCCTTGCCACTTTAAATCTTGCCAGAAGGTATTCAGCTTGGCTCCCCACCCACCGGTGGTAAAACACCGGCTCCCCATGACGCCAGATCTGGGTTGTCGTCAAGCTGGGGAGGTCGGAGGTTGTGTGGATGAACGACACATACCACTCCTAGAACTCCTGTTACAGGTGAGTAACCTGTATTTAGGGACGTGGATATGTTGTTCAATCCACACTTACTTGCAGACTCCTAGCAGTTCTCCGGGAAGAGGGAGGCAAGGCGCACCCCCTACTTGGGAAATAAGGACTGGAGAACCAAGGTCAAAAACCAGTATCCCAGCGTGACTCAAGGTCAATGCGGTAGTGGGTAATGAAGGTGTGTGCTGACTTCCAGGTGCCAGCCCTGCAGATTTCCTGGACAGGGACGTCCCAGGAAGCAGCCACCGAAGCAGTGGCATGGTGGGTAGAATGAGCTCTTATCCCTTTGGGAGGCTCCATGCCTGCCAACCTATAGCAGAGATCTATGCAGGAGGTGACCCACCTGCCTATCGTCCGCTTGGCTGCAGGTCTGCCAGGTGCAGCTTCAGCGTAGATGACAAACAGCTGGCGAACCTCTCCCTGAACTTCAGCCGTCTGCTCCTTATAATAGAGCGCTCTTCTAGAGTCCAGAGTACGGAGCCTACACTCGGCCTCCGAGATGTGATTGGGGTAGAACTGCGGCAGAGTCAACGCCTGGTTAAGGTGAAACTCTGACACCACCTTCGGAAGGAATTTCAGGTGGGGGCGCAGGACAACCTTGTCCCTGTGGAACACCAGATAAGGAGACTCGATGGAAAGCGCCTGGAGCTCTCCCATCCTTCTGGCTGACATAACAGCCACCAAGAAGGCAGTCTTCCATGACAGGTGGGAGATATCATACCTGTGCATCGGTTCGAATGGCTTGCCCATGAGCTTAGCCAATACCAGCAGTAGATCCCATGGAGGTGGAGGTTCTCACACCGGAGGGAATATGTGATCAAGGCCTTCGAAAAAGCATCCGACCACCTTCTCCTGCGCCACCGACTGCTTTCCGGCCCGCGCCCAGTAAGCAGAGATGGCTGCCAGGTGCACCTTAAGGGTCGTCGACCTAAGCCCTAGCTGAGAAAGGGACTATAGGTAGTCAAGAATGCTATCTAATGAACAGGAAGAAGGGTCCAACTCTCTTCTCCTGACACCAAATGGAGAATCTCTTCCATTTGAAGGCATAGCATTTTCTGGTCGACTTACGGGATGCCTCAACAACGTTGAGGACCCCATCGAAAGACCCAAGACCTGGAACTCTAGCCGCTTCAGGAACCAGGCCATCAAGTGCAGGGATTGAAGGTCCGGTGGAGTACCTTCCCTTGTTGACTGAGAGACCTGCTGAGGGGGGGCGGCAGGAAACAGCCTCAGCTCGCATTCTCCCTGGAGGCAAACAGGCCCACCTGAGGAGTGCCCCAGTGGCAGAACAGAATTGTACTATCTCCAGCAGGAGAGACCACTCGTGAGATGCAGCACCAATCCGGCTGAGGGCATCGGCCAGAGTGTTGGAGGCTCCTGCCACATGGATGGCTAGAAGATCCGCCTCCAGGCTGCTCACGAGAGACCAAGTGCGGAGGGCCTCCTTGCACAGAGGTAAGGAGTGCCTCCCACCCTGACGGTTTAGGTTGTACATGGTCGTGGTGGTGTCCGTCTGGACCTGGACCACTTGACCTCATACAAACGGAGCGAAGGCAGTGAGGGCAAGTCGGACCACTCGAAGCTCCAGCAGGCTGATGTGGCATCGAGACTCTGAGAGGACCAGAGGCCGGGAGCTCTGAGCTCCTGCAGATGGCAAGCACCCCAACCTATCAGAGAGGCGTCGGTCATCAGAGTGACCGTCGGCTCTGGGTGGACAAACGGGATACCCTCCTGCAGATGAGCTGGAATGAGCCACCACTGGAGGCTGTTCCTCATCTCCTGGGTCACTGTCACTGGCTGGTCCAGAGGACCGGAGCACTGCGACCACTGGTGAGCCAGCCCCCACTGCAGGGGACCTATGTGCCAGCGGGCCCAACGGACCACGCTGGTGCAGGCTGCCATGAGGCCCAGAAGGCACAGGAAGTCCCGGGCAGGGTGCAATTACCCAACCAGAAATGATTGGGCAAAGGAGGAAAGGACCTCGGCCCTGTCCGCCGGGAGCCATGCTCTGGCTCAAGAGAGTCAACCTCTGCCCTGATTAACTGAATCACTCGTGGCGGCACTGTGAGTTCCAATTTGGCCTCGCTGGATGAGGAGGCTAATCTGAGAGCGGACCTGGAGGGCCAGATCTCTGGACCGCCTCACCTCCAACTTGAGGGGCTACAATCAGCCAGTCATCCAGGTAGGGGTACACTGACCCTTCTCGGCAAGAGGAATGCTGTCACCACTGCCATGCATTTGGTGAAGACCCTGGAGCTGGAGAGAGGCCGAAGGGCATGGGCCCGAATCAGAAGGGATCCCTCTGCCCTGAAGCAGAGGAATCGGCCAGAGACGGATGGATTGGGACGGAAAGAACACGCCCTGGAGGTCCAGAGAACAGAACCACATGCCTCTGCTCCAAGGGTGGAATGGATCTGAGCTACAGTGACCATACTGAAGGTATGAGACCTTAGGAACTTGTTCAGGTCATGTAGGTTGAGAATGGGGCCAGCCCCCCTCGTCCGCTTTTGGGACCAGAAAGTACCTGGACACAAACCCTGGGTCTGGAGGAGGGTCTGCCACCTCCCTGATCACCTCCTTCTGGAGGAGAGGGCAATGTGGCTCGGTGAGCCGACAGAGAGGCTGGAACCCATATCCCCCTGTGGAGCACGCCTTGATAAGATGGGGACTGCTCAAATTCCAGAGGCAGACTCCCGCCTACCACTTCCAACACCCAGCGTCCGTGGTGATATCAGACCAGGCTGAAAGTAGTATGAGCCGCGCGCCCCCCACGGAGGAACTCGGAGGAGGACGAGGTTGGGGCTTACAACCCTCAACCCGCTACTGGGCAGGCTTGGAGGAAGGGCTGCCGAGGAGCCGCCTGACCTTTCCCTCCCGGGTTTGTTGGAGGAAGCAGCAGGCTTGGCTTTGGGGTACTCATGCGCAGCCTGCTGGCCCTGATGCTGGTGTTGCTGGGCCGGACGTGCTGCAGGGGCTGAAGGAACTAGGGCTTACGCTGCTGGCTGGCGGCCTTGTCCTTCCGGGCAGACGTGGACAGAGTCCAAGGTGTGCTGGACTTCTCGATCCGCTGAAGATGACTCTCACCCCGGGACCGAACAAGTCGGGTACCCAGGAAGGGAACGCCTGCCAGCTTGTGCTGGGTATCCGCCAGAAGGTGGAAATCTGCAGCCAAGCTCTGAGGCGCATGGCCACTGCGGCCGATACTGACCGGGCACACGAGTCAGCGATGTCCAAGGAAGTTTGGAGCTGCTGTTTGGCCTCCGCCCTTCCCTGATCCCGCACCTGCTTGACCGTCATTTGAAGGTCAGCCAGGAGATGAGAAGTCACCTCATCCAGGGGGCCCAAAAGGGCGTGTGAAAAGTGTGCCATCAGGATGGCCAAGCTAGCCCGACGAAGGCCTAGGAAGGAAGCAGCATGGACTTTCCACCCAAAGTAGTCCAATTTCTTGGACTCCTTATCAGGTGGCTTGTCCACATCCCGAGCGTTCCCGTAATGCCGGAAAACACTGTCGGTCACTAACCCCTCCGCAGAGGGGTGCTCCGAGAAACCGGAGAGTGAACCGGTAGGGACAGCATACTTCCGAGCTGTCCTGGCCGAAGGTGCTGGACAAGAAGCTGGCCACTGCCACAGCTCCAGGGCCGGGCCAACAATCACTTCGACCACTGGGAAGGCCTCTGTAGGGGAATCCCCTCGGTCCAGTATCTCTGTAAGGGGATACTTGGCCCATTTTGAAACGGGTTCGAGCTTCATCCCAGTGGACTCTGAGAATGAGTCGAAGCTTTCCAAGGAATGAGAATGGGCTCTCGTCCACCGACTGACCCCAGTGGACTCCAAGTCAAGTGGCCTGGAGAACAAGGAGCAGTCATTGTCGCCAGACTCCAAGGAGCCTGCGTAACAGATGCCGAGTGCCTCGAGCCACCCTCCACCTGCCGAGGTCGCATCGGGAGTGAGGGGTGACCGACAACCTATGGGGAAAACCCTGACCTGACCGAGAATCCTTGGTCAGTGTCCCAGTCTTGGGTTGTGGAGGCGGAGGCTCCACCACAATGGGTGGTGCAGCCGGTTTCGCCAAACAACCAGTGCTGGCTTCGGCTCCTAGACTACTACGAGGGGTTGTTTCAGCTGCTCCGGTGACAGCCACTTAATGGCCAGAGAAGGCAACGAAGTCGGCTTGTTCCCTGACAATAAGAGCTGCTGCCACATTAAATCCTCATAGTGCCGATGCAACTTGCGCCGGAGCCTATCTTCCGAAGAGGACGACGAGGATGACCGGCGCTGCCGCTTTCCATGGTGCCGAGACCGCCGACGTCGGTGGGACCTGGAAGAGGTCCAAGACCGAGACCTTTGGGGATTCCGAGGGTGGGTCACAGAGGGGCCGGGGGAAACCCACTCCTCCCTCGGTTCAAGAACCTTAACCGGGGACTCCGGCACAGGAGGCACAGGGAAATCCTCGGTTTCCACAGGGGGAACCGGTGAAGAAGGGTTGTTGGCTTCTCCAGTCAACAAACCGTCGGATGGGTCGAGAAAAATCTCAACCGCATCAACGGTATTCTCGGCCAGCTGACCTGACGGGGACACCGTGAAGCCAGCGGCCTTAGCCGCAACCTCGACCGAAGTCGAGTGTCGACTATCCGGGGAAGGGGACCTCTCCCACTCCCACGAACGTCGACGGTGGGACTTACCTTGGAGTCCTCTTTGGACCAAGAGGAATGTCCCGGCTGGCCCTTCTCCCTTGATGGAGAGGGACTGGCAAAGCCCCTTAAAAGAAGCTATGTAGGAATAGCCCAAGGAGATTGGGATAAATGCCACGACCGAGGATGCTGATGATGCGGCCTGGGCCGCCTCCTCCTTGAGAGCAATCATCTGCTCCAGCTGTTCTGCCGAGCCCGCCGCGGACACCGCCCAACGAGCCTCCTTCGACTTGACCGGAGGATAACGTTGCTCAGGTCGCCCCAACAGCAATCGGGCAGCGCGGTCCTCCAAGACTGAAGCCAAAAAGGATTTGCATAACTCACAGGCCTGTGAGTCATGGCCGAGTCCAAGGCAATAAACGACGCGGGAGTACTGGATCGGTTCTGGTCCATAGGGCACCGGCGAAATCCGGGAGTCGATATGTCCATCGCAGCCACAAGGGAAAAAGAAGACTGAAATCTTTCAAACTTTAGAATGAGTTTTGGTTTGACCGAAGAGAGTGGATCCAGGCCTAAAACGTAGAGTGCTAAGGAGGGAACCTGAGCTTCCAAGCGGTAAGGAAGATCTGGCGTCATGGGGCAGAGTCGAGA